>PVKP010017739.1:0-45490 GCA_004027715.1 Plecturocebus donacophilus | reverse complement strand
TTTCTTTCTTTCTCCTTTTCTCTCTTTTTCTAAAAAAAAAAAAATAAAAAAAAAATACTTTGTTTTTATAGAAATGATGTATATTTGTTACTAAAAATTCAAGCAACACATAAAAGTAAAAAGATGAGAGCAAAAGTATCACCCCAAATCCACTGGGCGAACATAATTTCAGATACCTCTCCACACGTATGTCCACACAGAACAAATAGAAGATGAATATGAATGCTGTCAGAAACACTTTGCATGTTCAAATGGAATCTTTGAGTAGTCTTTTAGACCTGAAAGGGCCCTAAGGCTCTTTAGTGTTTGCGTAAGGCAGGGCTAGACTGTAAACTCCCGGAGGGAAGGACCATGCTTTAGTTGTCTTTATACATTCCTCCACCCCCATCTTAGTTCTTGGTGCTCAGGCTGTCCATCAGTAGCTGTGGTTTGAATTGAAGGGGTCCCTTGTAGGGGGGGAACCCTGCAAGTGCTGTGGCAAGGGTCTGAAGGCTTAGCCTGTTCCCCTATAAATACTGATTTAGAAAAGAATTAGAAATGTAAGCACATAGTTATTTCTTTATATAATCATATATAATCTTATAGTTACTCATAATCGTAAAGATATATACTCAATATAACCTTTAATTATACTAATGACTTTTGGGTTATGAAGCATGGAACTGAGGTGACATTGTGAACAAAGTGATCCTAAGGCAAGATGCTCTAAGCCCTCTGTCACAGCCGCATAAGGGCTGCTGGAGGGCGCCTTGGCTGTGCAGCAGCGCCGGTGCTGTGAAAGTGCCTGCTCTTTAGCCAGCTAGGGAAGGAGATGTCCAAGATGGCCGAGACGTCTCCTTCCTGGGGAAGTTACGAGAAAACGCTGCTTCTCCAAGCTCTTGTGGCAAGGCCTGATGGCTGTCAGGAAAGCCCGCAGGCATCCGGGGGCTTAACTGTCTCTGTGATGCTGTGCTTCAGTGGTCACGTTCCATGTCTACTCTCACGCGCTCCTTCTGCACCTGGTTTCTCTTTTTCTTAAAAGATAAGAATTAATAATAGTGACATAATCTTAGCGTCCTTGATATTTCTGACAAACATGCGAAGAGCGCTGACGCATTAGCTTTTCTGCTTGCCTTGGCTATTTGAAAGTCTTGGGCCCCTTGTCTTCAAGGCACGTGATTTACCTGACCCTGTCACCGACCGCATTACCTCACCCTACCTTCCCTGTCCACTGCTTTGCACTCAATAAAAGTCAGAGTGTCCAGGCACTCGGTGCCACTGCAGGTCTCTGGGCTTTGGTTGGCAGTGGACCCCAAGCCCAAACTCTCTTTTCTCTATCTCTGTGTCTGTGTCTTTCATTTCTACAGTTTCTCATCTCTGCACCAGCAGGGAGGGGCTCACAGAACCCTATAGGGCTGGACCCTATAGTCCCTAAGACATCATTCAATTGTGTAATGGAATAGGATGCCCTACGAGTTGAAATCACTTGTCAAGATCCCACAGCTACTCAGGGTGCCTGTGGGCTAGAGGCTGTTCTCCTGAGTCCTAGTTCCAAGCTCTTTCTGCAGCCCATGGGATTTAGCCATGTAGTAGAGTTGGTAAGTGCACAAGCTTGGAGTCAGACACACCTGGGTTCGCGTTTTTTTTTTTTTGAGATTGAGTCTCACTCTGTCACCCAGGCTGGAGTGCAATGGTGCAATCTCGGCTCACTGCAACCTCTGCCTCCCGGGCTCAAGCAATCCTTCCACCTCAGCCTCCTGAGTAGCTGGAACAACAGGTGTGTGCCACCACACCTGGCTAATTTGTTTTGTATTTTTGGTAGAGATGGGGTTTTACCATGTTACCCAGGCTAGTCTTGAATTCCTGTCCTCAAGTGATCTGCCTGGCTGGGCCTCTCAAAGTGCTAGGATTATAGGCATGAGCCAGCTTGCCCAGACTACACCTGGGTTTGATTTTGCTCTGAACCTTTTCTATGACTTAGCAGCTATGTGAATTTTCTTACCCACATAGTTTCCTTATCCTTGCAACAAGAGATGTTGCAAGGAGTAAATGAGATGGTGCATAAAGAACTCAGTGTAGGCCGGGCGCGGGGGCTCACACCTGTAATCTCAGCACTTTGGGAGGCCAAGGCGGGTGGATCACGAGGTCAAGAGATCAAGACCATTCTGGCCAACATGGTAAAACCCTGTCTCTACCAAAAATACAAACAAATTAGCCGGGTGTGGGGGTGCCCGCCTGTAGTCCCAGCTACTTGGGCGGCTGAGGCAGGAGAATGGCTTGAACCTGGGAGGTGGAGGTTGCAGTGAGCCAAAATTGCACCACTGCACTCCAGCCTGGGGACAGAGCAAGACTCCGTCTCAAAAAAAAAAAAAGAAAGAACTCATTGCATACTTCCTAGCATGTACTATGTGCCAAATAAATGTTAACTGTAGTCATTATTATTTGTAATAATAGCAGCAGCAGTAATAGTACTATTATTTTCTTATTCTTTGGGGCTTTTCAGTTGAAGCTTAAAGGAAGTTCAAACCCTTCCTCCCCTACCAGTTCCTAGTTGCAGATGGAACCATGTTTAAACTTTTGCTTTTTAAGTAAGTTTTTATAAGTTTTTAATAAACTTTTGTATAAGTTTATAACTTTTACTTTTTTCCTGCTATTGGGAAGAAAAGGTTATTTTACGTGGGAATGCTCGTCCCCCATAAAATCATTTATCCTCAATCAGAAGCTGATTGTGTCAGCTTCTGATTGACCATTCACATTTGGTGGTTAAATTTGTATGTCTTCTCTCCATACATGGTTTAGAGGTGCTGCCTTAACAAGAGCTTAGCAAATAGTTATTCTAAGCTCTTCAAACAGAAACTCTGAGCAAAGGGCTGGGTGCAAGACATCTGGCCTTCCTGGTCGCCCCTTCAGTCTGCTGATGCAGCAGCTCTTCTAGGGACCTCCTCCAGGCCCTTGGTCTGTCAGGTCACTAATGGAATCTGCTGGAAGCAAATTAACTCATGAAAAAAGGGCCAACAAATCACTCCAGCTCTTGGTGTCTGCCCCAGGATGGCTGGCACTTCCCAGTAAACTCCTAAGTCCTCGTCCCCCATTTCACACCTCTCCTGGGGAGGCCTACTTCCTCTTGCATGGTTACTGAGGGGCACAGGGGCTGCCCCTAACCTCAGCCCCTCTGCACAGAGCTATGGCTTGCACAGGTGAAAAGGCCATCTGTGTGTCACCCTGTGCCTGATGCATTATTCATACTTCTGGATTTGGGTTGGCTTAACCACTTGCTCTAGTCAGGGCTGGGAAAAGGAGGGCAGATGGAGGAGGAAACAGCTATGCTTTTAACCCGGGGCATGGGCTCTTCTTCTCGATTAAATGTGTGCTCTTTTCAAAATATTATCTCCTGTGGGTGGGATCCACGCTCCAGCGGGTCTGTGTAGCCTCCATGCATTCCCGGAATGTAGTTTCCCTCCCTAGATCGGGTTTGGGGGACCTTCACAGAGCAGGCTGGGCAAGGGCTTGTTTCCAGAAGTGCCAGCCCACCACTTCCTTTTCCTTTTTCCCCCAACCCCTCTCACCTCCCCAAAGGTACAGGGGAAGGTGTGAAAGGAAAGTGCCTCAAAGTCCGTGGAGGCAAGATGCAGCAAAACACAGGGACGTGCCAGGGAATGCCAGTGCCAGGAGGCACAGGGACAGCTGAGAGGTAGGGGCCCAGCTGCGGGGGGCTACCTGCCCTGCCGGGCCTGTAGACTTGGTGCCTCATGGATCCCTGAGTAAATTGACAGTGTTCTGGCTGGGAGTCCTGCTGGCTGCAATGAAAGATGTCCTCCTTCTGTTTTAGAAGGGAAAGATCCAGGGGGAAGGATTCTGTGGGACTGGGGAACCCACCGCAGCATCCTGTGATACCCTCGGAAGAGGAGAGTTGGAGTAGTGGAATTAAGGTGGGGCTGTGACTGATACTATGTCTAGGGTGGAAAGAACCATGGACATCCTCCTCCTCCTTCTGTAGTTGGCGTAAGTCCAAAGAAATTGTGCCCTGCCCAAAGCTATGGCATGAGACAGCTCTGTGAAAGCCCAAAGCACAGGCCAGGCCACAGAAGTGTTTAATGAGGCCATAGTCACTAACCCCTTGTTTCTTTCTTTCTTTACAATTCACCCAGCTTCTTGGTACGCTGTTGTTGATCTAGATTCAACAACCTGTTTCCTGACATTCCCTGCCCACTAATACAATTTGTATCAGAGTACAGGGACTGTGATGTGGGGCTCTGCTGACTGCTCATGCCTCAAGCCGTTAAAAGCCCCGGAGGTATGAGGTCCCAGCTAACAGTACCTTGATGCTAACCTCTCTCCTGTCCTGGTGAGCCAGGGTGGGAAGGGTTGCTTTGGACGGAACTCATATGTGGGTTACACAATGGCCCATGAGAATCCTTTGCCTCCTGCACCATCCCCTGGGCCAGTGAGACTCTGAAGTTGACTTAGTTAAAAGGCTCCCTATAAAACTAAGCTGCATAGAAGCAGGCTGAGGCCATGCAGAGAACTCCAGGCTGGAATGGAGAAGGCATGGCAAGGTGTTCTGGGTCTCCCACCAGGCGGCCGAATATTCTAGACACGTCCTAGGAAGGTCTTTACAGACCAATATCTCTGGAATACATTTCAATGCACTAAACAGACCAATGCTTCTTCTACAGACCATGCTGCCATGGGCAGATCACCACTCTGTGCCTCAGTTAGGTTTTTTATAAATTGGAGCCACTTGTAATGGCCTTCTATCTCCCCAGGAATACAGATGAGAGGGCACATGTGAAATCTCTTTTGAAAAGAAGGTATAGCATGGGCTCCATTCCTAGTTCCCTCATTCCTACTGATTTTTAAAAAATTTCGGCTGGGCACAGTGGCTCATGCTTGTAATCCCAGCGCTTTGGGAGGCTGAGGCAGGTGGATCACGAGGTGAAGAGATCGAGACCATCCTGGCCAACATGGTGAAACCCCATCTCTATTAAAAATACAAAAATTAGCGGGGTATGGTGGCACGTGCCTGTAGTCCCAGCTACTTGGGAAGCTGAGGCAGGAGAATTGCTTCAACCTGGGAAGCGGAGGTTGTAGTGAGCCAAGATTGTGCTACTGCACTCCAGCCTGGTGCCAGAGCAAGATTCCGTCTCAACAAAAACCCAAAATTGTCATGGCCAATAAGACGTTTGAGGTTTCATTTCGTTTGTCTCACAGATAAAAATGTAGACAGGTAAGTATAGGTCATCCCTGCTTAGTAAATAGGCGTGATCATCACGGGGCCAGTCAGTGACGGAGCTGCAAAAGCTGAGCTCTAGGCCTCTCAGTTTGGTCTCTCCACCCCTCCTGCCTGTTACTTTTCATATTCCATATCAAAGTCTCACTCTTTATTTCAAGTCCTATGTAGTCTGGGCTCTGATCATTCAGGGACTGCACAAGTCTTATTAATATTAAAGGTGAGAGTTTTCTTAGCCTACTTCCCTTCATTGCTAAATTAGTCTGGGAAAGGAGAGGGCAAAAGTAGAACGGGTTGGACAACTATGCCCCAAAAGGAATGCATTCTGGTTTGTTGCAAATTTGGGCTCCCTCTGGTGACTTTAAGGACTATGCTGAGTGAAGTGTGGGCAGTAAGCAACTGATTCTCTGCAGAACCTCTGTGGTGGTTAGTTTTGATTTCAGGGCCAGGCTGAAATTGACCATTCATCCTGCTGCCTAGCTCTGGCAAACACTAGGCCTTCAAGAGACCCAGGATGTACATTTTCCCTCCTTTGAGCTTCCAAGTCACTGATTTGCTGATGACAACTATAGCTATATTCATGAGAAAAACAGCTGTAAGTTAACAATTTTGTAAACAAATTGGATTTTCTTATCAGCTTATCACTTCAACCTGTTTTTTTTTTTTTTTCTAATTGCTCTATGACTGGAAAGGGGCCTTTGAGGTCAGGTCTCCATTTCCTGAGCTTCTAACTGAAATATTCTGTAAACATATACTTAAATGACTGAAGAACCTGATGGCCCATGAAAAGTTCATTCTTTAAGAGAAGAAAAGACGATTTTTTTTTTTTTGGGCACAAGATTTCACTCTACCAGCCAGGCTGGAGTAGTGTGCGGTGGTGTGATCTTGGCTTACCACAACCTCTGCCTCCTGGGTTCAAGTGATTCTCCTGCCCCAGCCTCCAGAGTAGCTGGGACTAAAGCACGTGCTACCTTGACTGGCTAATTTTTGTATTTTTTCTTTTTTTGGAGATGGAGTCTCACTCTGTTGCCAGGCTGGAGTGCAGTGGAGTGATCTCGGCTCACAGCAATCTTCACCTCCCAGGTTCAAACGATTCTCCTGCCTCAGCCTCCTGAGTTGCTGGGACTACAGGTGGGTGCCACCACACCCAGCTGATTTTTGTATTTTTAGTAGAGACGGGGTTTCACCATGTTGGCCAGGATGGTCTCAATCTCTTGATCTTGTAATCCACCTGGCTTGCCCTCCCAAAGTGCTGAGATTACAGGTGTGAGCCACTGCGCCTGGCCAAAAAGATGATTTTAATAACTGGAGGGATTCCAGTTATTGGTTGGTTTTGTGAGTTTGTGTGTCCTGGCCTGTCTGGTGTTTCTCAAGTCATCCTTAAAGGAAGTCAAGTCAAGGAGCCTGAGTTGCTTCCCATGTCTTGGAGGTTTGTATGACAGTGTCCTGCCAAATGTAGCTTCAACCTTTTCTTCTGGTAAGTGGGTTTGAAGATATTGTCCTTTCTTGGTGTGGTACGTTGTAGATGGTGACCTGAGGGTTGACAGTACTTCAGTTAAAGTGTGAATTTTTTTTTTTTGTGTGTGTAAAAAAGGCAGCAGGCCGGGTGCAGTGGCTCATGCCTGTTATCCCAGCACTTTGGGAGGCCGAGGCGGGTGGATCATGAGGTCAGGAGTTCGAGACCAGCCTGGCCAACATGGTGAAACCCCGTTTCTACTAAAAATACAAAAATTAGGCGGGCGTGGTGGTACATGCCTGTAGTCCCAGCTACTCAGGAGGCTGAGGTAGGAGAATCACTGGAACCTGGGAGGCGGAGGTTGTGGTGAGCCAAGATCACACCATTGTACTCCAGCCTGGGCAACGAGATCGAGACTCTGTCTTAAAAAAAGAAAAAAGGCAGCAAGCTATTTCTAAAATCTACTGGTTTATTTTGCACAGGCATGGGGACAAAATACCACACCTGGGGGAAAATAGATAATCTCAGAGTAACTTTTTCATTTTGTGATTTGAAACATTTAAAAGGCAACATGCTAGCTGGTCTGAAGGTAGTGAGTTATCTCAATTGATTGTTCACAGTCAGTTACAGGTTGAACTCCTTGTTCTTTCTTTCCCCGCTTTCTCACTATTGCACTTGACTAGTCTTTTTTTTTTTTTTTTTTAAAGCAACATGCTGTTTGTAAACAATGCACACTACAGAAGAACATAAAACAAGAAAAAAAGAGGCTTCCTTTCTGTCTGCCCATTCTGTTCCTCAAAGCTAAGGAGTTTTTGTAAATCCTTCCAGATATTTTTTATGCCTAGGCAAGCATGCATATATATATGTATCTATATCTATATCTACATATAGATACATACGTATCTCTATATATGCAAGGCTATTGCAGAATAGCTGTTGGTAGTTTAATTAAAAAAATCAGTTTTAGGGCAATTTTCCTTATTTTTTGACTATTGGTAAATTGAGAGAAATCCCATTCAGATTCTTTAGGAAAGTCCTTTTTATAAATGCTGAAATGTCTCCAATAAGTCTATGACGTTGCACATGGGACAGGCTCTGTTTAGTGGCCCAAACAGTATGTAGTGTGTGGCAAAGAAAGTTATTCTAAGTGTTAAAATGCAGGCTAAAAACATTCCATGTAGAAATCAGCGTGTAAGGCAATCAACACTGACCATGTGAGTGGCGAAAAAATAGTGGGTTTGACCAGTGACATACAAGTTTTCCAGGAATCTCAGAGCAAAAATTAAAGTTCGAATAAGTGTGTAGAGAATGTGCGACATTAATTGCCCATCATGGTGACAGGCTGTGATCACAGAGTGGAAGCTGTAGAAAGTTCTGGGTTGGTTCTCTAAGATGGAAAAAGCAGCCAGGCAGGACAATGCCTCTGTTTACACACACCTATCCCACCCCCTCCCCATTTTAGGAAAGGGGATGTGTGTGTGTTTTGGGGAGGGGCGGTTACCAAAACAGACTCAGTGTGGCAAATTGCATCCAGATTTCAATTTTTCCTCCTTCCACGGCCTCCCACAGGTCATGCTAAGGAAGGGTTTCTGAGCACCAAGGCAGTTGTTTTCACTCTTTCCCTGGTGCCCGGCTCGGTGTACACAGCTGTACTCAGGCCTCCAACCTTGTTTCACTCTGTGGCCTCCTGGGGGATGGAGCAGTGGAGCCTTGAGGGGCACACCCAGGAGCAGCAGCTTCTCCGCCACCTCTCCCTGCCCGGCTTCTGTAGGTTCATTCTCCTGCAACTTGACTCTCTCCGGAGAACCAGAACTGGGGCTGAAAGCCCGGTGCTCCACTTTCTCTTCTTCAGCTTCCTGCCTTCCCTTCAACTACCTGCGGCACCTCTCAGCTTCCGCGTCTCCAAAAGGGGTAATGTTCTTGAAAGCGTCTTTTGAGGATTAATTGATGTGTGCTCTATGCTTTGAAGAGAGGCAGAATCCTATCAAGTGGCTCTGCTGTCCTCAAAGTTCGCTCTGGTTCCAGCTGGTGGCGGGCCTGGCCAATTGGGAGGCTGGGCGAGCTATCACCCCCATTGGCCGCCTGTCTGGGCATATCGGTTGCCTGCTCAGTACCCGGTAGAAGGGCGATTACCCACATGGGGAGGAACACAGCCTCCAGTGGACATTTTGTACACTGTACATTTTTCACTTGGAGGAGTATCTGCATCAAAAGACTCATCCCTCGGGAAGTTAGTTTGTGGCCTTCTGTGACATTTTCTCATTTGGAAATTGTTCTTTTCTGTCTTAAAAAAAAAAAGCGTTATCCGTGTAGAAGCAAGAGGAGTTATAATCTGCCACCTCTCAAAGAAGTCCCTTTGCCAGGCCATTTATATGTTAATTGCTTGTGGTTTGGGGAGGAAAAGGATGTTACCTGCTTCATGATAAGCATTTTCATCTCAATGAATTCTTTGTTAGAGTTGTTTAATCAAAGAAATGGAAACGGTAACCTACTTACTGGAAAGATCCAGATAGTGCGGTGTGAGTTAAGGACCTGAGGACTCTACAGAGAAGATGGATACGGAAAAGAAAAAAAAAAAGGCTTGTTTTGAGGTCAGAGCAAACAGGGATTAAGAAAAATATTCGTCAAAGACATTCTTAGACTGGAAGGTAAAGTCAGCCAAGCACACTGGGGTCCTCTTCAAAGTCCTGGGATGGGCTGATGAGGGATTGAGGACCTAATTCTGATCTCCCCAATGGGACATTCAAAGGAGAACCTTCATTTCCTGGCATTCTCTAGCACCTGATCCTCGTAAAGTCTCTCAAGCACTTAGAAACTTGTTTCTCAGCACAGGTCTTTAGAGACCATCGCTCCCCTCTTCTAAGTTGTATTCCTGGCTTCTTGAAAAGTTGAAAGATCTGGCAACCCTGAATCTTCATTTCACCAAGGCAACCATCAGCGGCTGCTGCCCTTTTAGAAGGGGCAGCGGGACTGATACTTTCTGGTTCTCCAACTGGGGCAAATGTTGACTTCTCATCTGTCAGAGAAGTTAACTTAATGAGAAGAAAGAGTGTTAATCTAGAAGCGCATGCATGAGTTCACATGTGTACATACATGTGTGCACACATACACACATGCATACACACCCCCCACCGGTATTTAGGTCCAGGGGCGATTAGCCTTATTGAGAGGCCACCCCTTAGCAGCTTCAGGGTGTATAATCTGAACCACAGATTTGAGAAGACTTAATCTTGGGGTGAGGTGAGGAGAATCAGATTGTCAGCACACAATAAAAGAGCTGTTTGTGACCTACGTGTTGAGTGAGGCATTGGGGCAGCCACATGGATGAGTGCAGTGACTGAACAGAGCAGGGGCGGGGACATCTGGGAGCTGGATAAATATTGTCTAATGATTGCCAGCCCTGGATTTGCTGATGAACTCACTTGGAGATCTGGGGGACTAATTTCTCTTTGCCTTTTCTCAGTTTGCTCATCATCAAAATGGAGGCACTGCAGTGGGCTTGGCAAGCTCAACTGCCCACAGGGGCCAGTCAGGCTTTGTAAGCTGGTAGGAGAAGAATAGAGAGTTGGTGGGAGGTGGGGGTTGGGGACTGTAGTCAACTGGGAAGTTTATGCACTTCCAGGGAGGAGGTTCATATTCAACACAAGCCATTTACCACAGGGGAAGGTGAGCCTAGTGTTGTCCCGGCTCCTATTTTTCTGAGAGAAGTTTGAAATTTGCATTTTTATATGAACTCTAAGGACTTTAAACCTAGCTAATTTTTTTTTTAGATGGAGTTTTTTTCTCTTGCCCAGGCTGGAGTGCAGTGACATGATCTTGGCTCACCGCAACCTTGGCTTCCTGGGTTCAAGCGATTCTCCAGCCTCAGCCTTCCAAGTAGCTGGGATTACAGGTGTGTGCCATCACGCCTGGCTAATTTTGTATTTTTTTTTAGTAGAAACATGGTTTCACCGTGTTGGCCAGGCTGGTCTCAAACTCCTGACCTCAGGTGATCCAGCCGCCTCGGCCTCCCAAAGTACTGGGATTACAGGCATGAACCACACACCTGGCCTAAATATAGCTAATTCAGTTTTCAAAAAGCATAGTGTATACCCAGAAAGCAATCCCAGGGATTGTATTTGGCTCATAGCTCTAGGTTCATGAGCCCTAGGTTTATCTCAACCTCTGGGATAAAGGCCATGCTGCCCAGCTCCTGACTGCATTGCTAAGTCTAGGAAACAGGGAGGGAGGAGTCGTTGTGGATAAAGAATGGCCGTAAGGATGACATTAGGGTGAAGATGGGAGGTGAGATGTGGACCACACCATTACCAGGCCAGACCTGGACCTTGCTGGCTTTAGCTAGGAGAACTGCAGGACCTGGCAGGAATTATGCACAGAGGCAGGCAGGAAGGCAGCCCAGGGGGATGGTGTCCAGGCTGTGGGCGGCAGCAGCGTGGGCAGAAGAGTGCAGAGGTCAGAGAGGCAGCCAGGGCAGCCCAGGGAGCAGGAGAGGGCAAAAGAGAGCTGGGTGGACCCTGGGGCTGAGGCTGTTTGCTCTCTGCCGTCATGTCACCTGGTGGGTGTGTGCACCCCCTCACCAACCATGCACAGAGGAGAAGTGTCACAGCCACCAGTTGGATGCTCCAGGCACGAGGTGTCTATTGAGACAAGCACAAAACGTGGGCCAGCCCTTGAAACTTGTAATCATAGTTGGGAATATTGGCCTGTTACACAGGAAGAGAAGCAGAGTGGCAGATTGCTTATGAAGAGAATACATTTAGGCTCAAACAACTTGCGTTTGGATTTTACTTTTGTCACTAACAAGCCATCCAACTAGGGGAAGTTATTTAACTTTTTTGGAGGGCCTGGTTTGTTCTTCTGGGGGCATTAATATTTCCTACCTCGTAGGGTTATTGTGAGAATGGAATGAAAATGAATGCTGTAATGTATATGAAGTGCTTAGTACAGAGCCTGGCACACAGTAAGTGCTCTAACAGAGCTCAATATTATTATCAGACAAGCAGTAACCTCAGTTAACTTGTGATTAAGCACGAAATCCATTGTCTCAGCAGAGAACCAGTAACAGATGCAGTGAAAACTTATCCCTTCCCTATTGCAAATACTTTCCTAAACATACCCTCTCTGGCCCGAACTCCTGTTTCCAGGAAAGCAGGAGACATTGTAGTCACCTGGATAAGGGTCATCTGCACAGCTTGAGCAAATCAGTTTGTTTAGCCCTGGTACTACCTGCTTTACATAATGGTGTTTTCATTCAGCTAACAAATATTTACTGAGCAGCTACTATGTTCCAAGCACGAGAAAGCGTTCTGGAGATGTTGAGTAGAATAAGACAAGCTGTGGGACTTTAGGTGCTGAATCCAGCATACAGACTAAGCTGCTATAACAAAGAGGTCCACAAACAGAATGTCTATATAGGCCCAGTGGGGTGACTCATGCCTGTAATCTCAGCAATTTAGGAGTCCAGGGCAGGCGGATCACATGAGGCCAGGAATTTGAGGCCAGCCTGAGCAACATGGTAAAACACTGTCTCTGCTAAAAAAATACAGAAATTAGCTGGGCATGGTGGTGCATGCCTGTAATCCTAGCAACTTGGGAAGCTGAGGCGGGAGAATTACTTGAACCTGGAGGCGGAGGTTGCAGTGAGCCGAGATCGTCCCACTGCACTTGCACTCCAGCCTGGGCGACAGAGCAAGACTCTGTGTCAAAACAAACAAACAAACAAACAAAACTTGGTTTGTATCCCGAGTCACGGCACCAAAAAGAAAAAAATAAAGCTAAATAAGAGAGAAGTTTACTTATTTGTCAAATAAGTCCTTTGGTGAGCACACCAGGCCAGCAAGGTAGGTCCAGGAAGTTATCATTCACTGACCCAGATTTTTTTTTCTATTTTGTATCTCTTAAGTTTGTGTTTCAGGATGTGGGAAGCAGGAGGTGAAATCCAAGGCAAGCAGCTTATCATTAAGGACCTTCCACTCACATCCCATTGGCTGGAGCTTAGGCCCATGGCCACACCTGGTTGCAAGGGATGCTGGGAAATGTAGTTTGGAGCCGATGGCCTTATGTTTGGGTGAAATCATGGTAGGGGCTATCTAAAGAAAGGAGAATGAGGCTGGGCACCGTGGCTTATGCCTGTAATCCCAGCACTTTGAGAGGCTGAGGTGGGCGGATCACCTGAGGTCAGGAGTTTAAGATCAGACCAGCCTGGCCAACATGGTGAAACCCCGTCTCTACTAAAAATACAAAAGTTAGCTGGGGGAGGTGGCATGCGTTTGTAGTCTCACCTACTCGGAAGTCTGAGGCAGGAGAATTGCTTGAAACTGGGAGGCGGAGATTGCTGAGATGGTGCCACTGCACTCCAGCCTGGGCGACAGAGCAAGATTCTGTCTCAAAAAAAAAAAAAAAAAAGAAAGAAAGAAAGAAAGGAGAATGAATACTGAGGCACAGTTAGCAGATTAAGCTTCAGGGAGATAGAAAAGTGAATCAACACTTATAATACAGTGAGGTAAGGGCTCCTGTCAAGAGCTCTGGTGGAATCCGTAAATGGAGAAATACGTTGCGGCCCTCATGGAAACTTGGGCTTTGGAATCAGACTTCTGGGTTAAAATCCCAGCCCCGTCACTTACTTTTAGTTCCTACCCCACAGGATTGGTGTGAGGATTGAATGACCACACATGTGAAGCTCCTAGGACATGTTCTGGTCCAGAGGGAATGCTCAGTAAGTGTAAGGTAAGGGTAAGTGTAAAGTAAGGGAAAGATGTGTTCAAGAAAGTCAGCGGCCAACTCAGGATATCTGGGAATTACTCCTGGATTCACCACCGCCTCTTCAGTTTTACAGCTTCCCACAGGCCTTGTCTGCATGGATACAAAGTGCAGTGTTGAACCCTGAGTGCTTTTCATTACTGAGAAATATGTTAGTGAAGATAACACGTTAATGAAGATAAACCAGGCCATCTGAATGGGCTGGTGTTTTGAAAAAAATAGAATCAATTTGTGTTTACCTGGACTGGAACTAGGGAAGGAATTTAGAGAGGATGTTCCAAGGTCCTCCTCAGCTTCCTATAGCTTGAGTGGGAGCCAGTGAACTCAGTCATGGTCTACAGGCCTCTGTGGGAAGAGTAAGAGCCTGTCTTCTTGGGTATGTCTGCAGTAAAGGGCTCTGGAAGTTATTTAAAAACTCTGCTACTGGCCGGGTGTGGGCCTCACAGTCCCAGCACTTTGGGAGGCCGAGGCAGGCGGCTTTCTTGACGGCAGGAGTTCCAGACCAGTCTGGCTAACATGTTGAAACCCTGTCTCTACTAAAAATATAAAAATTAGGTGGCTGTGGTGGCGCATGCCTGTATTTCCAGCTATTGGGAGCTGACGCAGGAGAATCGCTCAAGCATGGGAGGTAGAGGTTGCAGTGAGCTGAGATCACGCCACTTGCACTCCAGGCTGGGTGACAGAAGACTGTCTCCAAAAATAAATAAATAAAAAGTAAACAGTAAAATAAAAACTCTGCTACTTAGCTAAATAAAGGGGACGGTGGGATGGTGGGCAGTGAGGCCTCCTAGGGAGCTGAGGAGAATTTTAAGGAAAACCCTGGTGGCCTTTCCAGAGGCCTTTCAGCAAGAGGAGAAAAATGGAAAAATCGCCCTGCTGGGTGCTGCACTGGCAAGAGTTGGGGTGTCCTCTTACAGGGAGCCAGTGTCCTCTGATCTGCAGAGGCTATCACGTTTTCCATCTTCTGCAGGTGTCATGTGAAAAGAGAACCCTTCTCGCTTTAGAACAGGAAGCTTAACTTTCCTTGGCAATTCACGCTGTGGATAGATTTTAGCAGAAAAAGAAACAGCTGTTGGAGATGGTTTTCCACCAGCTTTCTGCCCTGTCTCTTCTAGGGTCTGAGAAGCCTTAACACTTTTCATCCCCCAGGTCTTGGAATTGGATGTCACACTACTCTGGAAAGTGGCATTGGTGCCATGTTGCAATAGGCACCATGATTGACTCCTAGGAAATGGGACGTGGGAGAAGGCAGCACACATTAGAAGATTCCTGGTGTTTAGGGCCTCACCTGGGCCTGTGGCGAGGCCAGCAGGAGTGGGCCAGGAGGTGAGTGTAGATGTGAGGCCTGGAGAGGACTAGCCCACGAACAAGTAGGCAGCTGATGGAGTTCCTGCCTGCCTTTTGGAACCTCAGCTGACCTCTTGGACTTGACCTCTAGGTGTCACAGAGGTCTACACCTGGCTAGCCTGGGTCTGTTGATGGCTGTGGTCCAGGGTTTTCATCCATATTTTCTCCCTCTCTGTTTACCTCCTTTATTCTCTATCATGGTTTCCCAACTGGGGCTTTCACCGTTCTTTCCTTACTACTGGGTTCAATATTTTGTTCTTTTTCCCTCAAGGAAGGCTTAGGAAGGGGGTTAGAGTGGAGTGGGAGCTGATTTAACTTGGTTTTCCCATTCACGGAGGTTTCTTTTTAGACAAAGTCTTGCTCGGTCACCCAGGCTGGAGTGCAGTGGTGCGATTATAGCTCAATGCAGCCTCCAATTCCTGGGCTCAAGTGATCTTCAAGTAGCTGAAACTGCAGACAGGTGCCACCATGCCTGGCTAATTTTTTTTTTTTTTTTTTTGAGATGAAGTCTTGCTCTGTTGCCCAGGCTGGAGTGCAGTGGCATGATCTTGGCTCATTACAACCTCCGCCTCCTGAGTTCAAGAGATTCTCCTGTCTCAGCCTCCTGAGTACCTGGGATTACAAGCATGCACCACCATGCCTGGCTAATTTTTGTATTTTTAGTAAAGATGGGGTTCCACCATGTTGGTCAGGCTGATCTTGAACTCCTGACCTCATGATCAGCCCGCCTTGGCCTCCCAAAGTGCTGGGATTACAGGCATGAGCCACCACGTCTGGCCCACACCTAGCTAATTTTTAAATTTGTTGTAGAGGCTGGGACTTACTATGTTGCTCAGGCTGGTCTTGAACTCCTAGTTGTGATCTTCCCGCCTTGGCCTCTCAACCTACTGGGATTACAGGTATAAGCCACCACACCCGGTTTCATGGAGGCTTCTAATGAGACTTTGATATTATCTGTGCACTAGATTATACATGTAGTCACCAAGATGTTCATCACAAAGCGTCCAATGCATAGTCTGTGCCTTGACCACACCATTCCTGGGGCATTCTGAGTCAGTATTTAAAAATACAGAGCCTATGATTCTCCTGTGATCATAATTGTTGTTCATTGTGTATTTGACTTTGTGTGTGCGTGTGTGTGAAAAATATAAATTTGTTGTGTCAGGATCTACAATGTGCCAAAAATATTGTAATCCTGCTTTGTATTTCTTCATTTTTTAATAACCTGAACACCTGGGCTTCTTTTACCTCTGAGAGACCCTACATTCAAGACCCTGCTAGATCAGTGGTCAGCAATCCTTTTCATATAAGAGGGTGATTCAGGAAAAAGAAGCAAACATATTTATGGGGCATTTTTCCCCCTCCAATCAAAACGAAGAGAGCTTTATTGAGTTTCATGACCCAGGGATGCGTGGAGCATAAAGGAATGCTTAGTCCTACAGTTGGCTCTACTGAGTAGATAATATCACTGAGAAAATGAGCACTGCATTTAGTTTTAATGTCCAGCTGTTTGGAGGCAGTTTTCTAATGTTTCATTCTGAAATTAGATCTCAGGATATCTGTATGACCTCTCATCACTGCGTGGGCTAGAACCTGTGATGCGTGTACCCGTGTTTTATACATCTCAGCAACCCTTTTGCCCAACATGGTGCCCAGCACACAGTAGGGGCATAATAAATGCTTACTAGGAAACAATATGGTGTAATGGTTAAGAGCATAGACTCTAGCCAAACTGCCTAGCTTTGTCACTTATTAGCTATGTGACTTTGAGCAAGTTACTTACCCTCTCTGGGTATAAAGTCGGGATTATTTCAATCCCAACCTCATAGATGGAGATGGAATGAGTTAATATAATAAGCTCATAGAGCAATGTCTAGCATATGTAAACCTGGCATAAGTGTTAGCAGCTATTATAAATATTATTGAACTGAATGGAAGCCCAAGTTGGCCTTTGGTGCCAGAGCCTCACAGTGAATCTTTTCCATCTCTGGCTTCCATTTTGTCACCATTGATCAGATCTCTTTAACAGATTTCCATATAAAATAACTATGCCTTTTCCACTCATTCAAAACAAGTTTTTTTAGAGGGAAGCAAAACCCCAAAACCCCAGATGCTTTTGAAGCAGACTTGGACCCAGCCGCAATGGATAGTGTGTTGGCCTAATTACCTGGGGTAGAGGCTGTACATCTGTTTTGGAAACGACTCTTTTCCAATGAAAGTGCCAGTTTCTCTTTTCCCTTTCATCTCTTCTTACAGAATACACTCTCAGAATGCTCAGCTAGTCAGTCCTGGCATTGACAGGGGAGAGTTCCCTGGAATGATACATGCCAAATAAAATGTGGCTCCAAGAACCTTGTCCCCTGGATGGCTTCATCCTTAATCATGTTTGTTTTTGTTCATTGACTAATTTCTTAAGTTTTAAAAGCTGAAGTATAACATATACACCAAAAAGTGCACATATGTTCACCCTCCCAAAATTCATAAGTTGAACATGCTTGTGTCACCAACCCCCACAGGAAGACACATTATACAAGCATAGCTGTGCCCCTTCCAGGTACTTCAATATCCCCTACCGCATCCCACCAAGGGTCATTGTTCTGATTCTAACCCCTGGAATGGAATCTTCTAGCACATCCACTTTAGTAGCTAGAATTCCCCCTCAACATTGGGTTTGTGAGATTCACTCAACATTGGCTGTGGTTGTAGATCATTCATTCTCAATGCTGTATAGTGCTCTGTTATGTAAATTCACCATGATTTATTTTCCCATTTTCCTTTGGATGAGCACATGGTCGTTTTTGGTCCGGGACTTCCGTGAGTAGTGTTGCCAAGAACATGCTGCGACTTGTCTTTTGGATACCTTAAGTATATGCACCTCGCAGGGGAGTTACTGCATCATGGGGCAGGCGTGTGTTCAGTAGATGCGGCTGAGTGCTTTTCCAAAGGGGTGCCAATGATCTGCTTGATTCGATTTTGAAGAAGAAAATTGTTCTATAATCAGATTTTGAGTTGTTTTTTTTTTTCCCTAGAGACAGTGTCTTGATCTGTCACCCAGGCTGGAGTGCAGTGGTATAATCACAGCTCTTGCAGCCTTGACCTCCTGGGCTCAAGCAATCCTCCTGCCTCAGCCTCCTGAGTAGCTGGGATTACAGGTACACCACCATACCCAGCTAATTAAAAAAATATATTGTAGAGAGAGAAGTCTCATGATGTTGTCCAGGCTGGTCTCGAACTCCTAGCCTAAATTGATCTTTCCACCTCGGCCTCCCAAAGTGCTGGGATTATGGGCATAAGCCACTGCACCTGGCCTTGATTTGGATTTTAAAGCAGAATATCATGACACAAACTCTGTTGATTTTACCATGCCTTCTCCCCTTCTCTCATGTGTGTGAGCCATATGATAACCAGATAAATTCATTCAAGTTTGCTGTAACTGCTTCTTTTTGGAGAGACTCTTGAAAGTCTTTTAGAACTGCTACTGAAATGGAAATTTTAAAGTTGTTTTCCTAAAATTGCTCCTTTTTTCAAGAGTAGCATGTATAATCACTATACTCCCTGCAAAAGAAGTCCTCCTTCTCTTCCCCAGCCTCAACTTTTTACTGAATGAAATGTAGAGCTTAAGGAAATTTTGAGTGAAAATCATACACCCATGAGATTACAGATTTTCCAAAATTTGCTGATTGGATCATTCTTCTTATAATTTCAATTATAGTTGCCCCTCTTTGGAATCTGACAAAACTGGGCAAGCAGAGAGTCCAGAGCTCCCCTGCATACCTAACTTTTCCTTGTAAACAACCACAGTGTCAGGTGTTTCAGAAATGCAGAAGATAGAAGCACCTTGCCATCCAGCCCCGGGTACCTTATAAATAGGGGCCTTGAGTCTCAGAGGCAACTTAATTGAATCTGTTAGTTCTGGCTTGCCCTCCCTTCCCTGACACCCAGACAACAAGCTAGAAACAACATCCCACAGAATTACAACAAAAATATTATTTCACGTACTGCTCCCTCATAAAAATCCCTTACCAAAGTGCTCTCAAATCCTGTAGCCTGAGGCAGTTATGATTTTATTTTACAGATGGGAAAATAAAGACCTGCAGATTTGACTTGACACAGTAAGAACTGAAAGAATTAGAATCTGGAAGCCAGACCCGTGCCTGGGAATTTGTACTTCTAGGAGCAGAGGGTCTTCTTTCTAAGGAGAATTTTTAGTTATTTATTTTTTTTATTTTTTTGAGATGGAGTCTTGCTCTGTATCCCAGGCTGGAGTGCAGTGGCGCGATCTCGGCTCATTGCAACCTTCACTTTCCTGGTCCTGGTTCAAGCAATTTTCCTGCCTTAGCCTCCCAAGTTGCTGGGATTACAGGTGCATGCCACCACGGCCAGCTAATTTTTGTATTTTTAGTAGAGAAGGGGTGTCACCATGTTGGCCAGGCTGGTCTTGAACTCCAAACCTCGTGATCCACCCACTTCAGCCTTCCAAAGTTCTGAGATTACCGGTGTACAGATGTGAGCCACTGCTCCTGGTCTCTAAGGAGAATTTAAGGATGATGTGGTTGAATCAGGAGTTCATCATGAGGTCCTTTTCGTGGGTGATCTTCACATCCTGGGGCCTGGGCTTTTGTTGGGTTGGAAATGGTCTTTGGTTAGGACATAGTGTCAAGGAATTCAGTGCTTTTTTGTTGGTAGTGGCCAAGAGTTGAAACTGAGTGAATACCCATCAGTCGGGGAATGGCCCAGTAGCTTTGACACCTTTATATAATGGCTTATAACAGAACCATTAAAAGGATTTTGGCAAATTATGGTAGAATAAAAAAGGAGGGAGAGACTGTGTGTGATTTATAATTCCATTTTTGTTAAACAATAATGCTCCCACACCACCCAAAATTTCACTATTGAGTTTGTGTGTGTGTAGAATTACATGGATATGGGGAGAATTGTGGAAGGACACAAACTAAGATGTCAACACGGGCTACCTGGAAAGGCAGGGATGTGGGTAGCCATGTGGGAGGATAGGGCACAGGAGAATAGTATCAGTGATATAATGCTATTTGAATAAATTTTACATATGCCTATATATGTATATATTTGCATAAAGGAATGCACACAGTTATGTGTATAAATAAAAAAAAAAAACCAAACCAGAGTGGCTCTAATATGAAGAAGGCTCTGAGCCCCACAGGGGTCAGTTACTTTGGCGAGAGCTGCGTTCCACGCCTGCGGGCTTTACCCTCTCAGCCAGCTGTGTTGCAAGTGAAGGACATTGGTCAGAAGTGGGCGGCTGAGCACAGACACTGCTGCGTTTGGCAAACCGATAATTATAGTTCCCATATCTGCTGTGTGTATGTACTATGTGCTGGCATTCTCATAATTTCTCAAAGTCAGGTATTTTTATTCCCATTTTATGGATGAGGAAAAATGAGGGCAAGTCACTCAAGACCACACAGTGACTGAGTGGTGCCGAAATTCAAGCCTGGATCTGTGAGTCCAGAACTCCAGCTTCTTCTTTTTTTTTTTGAGACAGAGTTTCGTTCTTGTTGCCCAGGCTGGAGTACAATGGCGCAATCTCGGCTTACCGAAACCTCTGCCTCCTGGGTTCAAGCTATTCTCCTGCCTCAGCCTCCTGAGTAGGTGGGGTTACAGGCACGTGCCACCACGTCCAGCTAATTTTGTATTTTTAGTAGAGGTGGGCTTCTCCATGTTGGCCAGGCAGGTCTTGAACTCCTGACCTCAGGTGATTCTCCTGTCTTGGCCTCCCATCGTGCTGAGATTACAGGTGTGAGCCACCCTGCCAGCCTCAGAACTCCAGCTTCTCAGGTTACTTCCTAATCGCACCTGGAGCTGGGCTTAACTGCCCTCAGTGGAGTGAGCGCCCGCCTGCCTGCTTTGATCCAAGCTGAGATTCCTGCGGGCCCTCTTTCACAGATGTGGGTCCTGCAGCGCGGGTTTTGCTACTTACACAAACTCAGCCACCACGGAGTGAGCATTCCCTGTGTGTCCTCGCCAGCCTCTTTCTTGGTTTGGGATGGCAAAACTTCTTATCTGTGTGTGCGGTGAGCAGCCTGTTTGGGCCACTGTCCCCAAGAGAGCAGGGCCGCACAGCAAAGTAGGGCATCCGGATGTCCTACCTCAGGACAGGTGAAAGGCAGACGGGGCTGTGAAAAAGGACACTGTGACCAAGTCTGACATCTATCTGGGCCCTGTGTCATTTCACCAGTCCCTTGGGGAGTCAATGCTAGGGCTTTCATGCGGATCTCACTTCCACTTCTGCCTGCCACATCCCCAACTCCACTAACCACAGAAGAACTAATAGTTGTGGCTTATTTGGTGGGCTGCTAACATGACTTCCACACAAATTGCCGAGTGCCTTTGCTGTCGCCAAAGGTCTCTCAAAGCCAGAACTTAAGAGAAATATCACAGGTCTGCAAGTTGATATTACTTGAGACTCCTTCTCTTTGCTCATTTGTAAAATGGAAATATGATTTTGCTCCTGCTTTCCATTAAAAGAATATATATGGCCAGGCGCCGTGGCTCACACTTGTAATCCCAGCACTTTGGGAGGCTGAGGTGGGCGGATCACTTGAGGCCAGGAGTTTGAGAGCATCCTGGCCAAGATGGCAAAGCCCCGTCTCTACTAAAAATATGAAGATTAGCCAGGTGTGGTGGCGGGCACCTGTAATCCCAGCTACTCAGGAGGCTGAGGCGCAAAAATTGCTTGAGCCCAGGAGGTGGAGATTGCAGTGAGCCGAGATCATGCCACTGCACTCCAGCCTGGGTAACAATGAGACTCTGTCTCCAATGTACATATGATAGGTAATTTGTAAAAAAATAGAGACATAGATACTGGAAAGATAAGGCTGGTTCTGTGTCTTAGGTTTTGGCTGAAAACAACTGTGCTGCTGATGCCAGCCGTAATTGCTATTTAATTTTTTTTTTTTTTTGAGACGGAGTCTTGCTCTGTCATTCAGGCCGTGCAGGCTGGAGTGCAGTGGTGTGTTCTCAGCTCACCTCAACCTCCACCTCCCGGGTTCAAGCGATTCTCCTGCCTCAGCCTCCCAAGTAGCTGGGATTACATCACCACCTCGGCCTCCCAAAGTGCTGGGATTATAGGCATGAGCCACCATGCCTGGCCAGTACTCGCCATTTTTATGTAGTAAGTCTGGATGTTTCCAGTGTGAATGGACTGCTGTCTTCTCCAGGGTGCTCCTCTCTCCTCTCCTCTCCTCTCCCCTCCCCTCCCCTCCCTCCCTTCTTTCTTTCCTTCTCTCTCTCTCTTTCTCTCTCTCTCTCCTTTCTTTCTTTGCAATCTCGACTCATGGTGACCTCCAGCTCCCAGGTTCAAGTGATTCTTCTGCCTCAGCCTTTCAAATAGCTGGGATTACAGGTGTGCACCACCATGCCCAGGTAATTTTTATATTTTCAGTAGAGAAAAAGTTTCACCATGTTGGCCAGGATGGTCTTGAACTCCTGACCTCAAGTGATCTCCCCGCCTCGGCCTCCCAAACTGCTGGGATTACAGGTGTGAGCCACCGTGCCCAGCCTGGTGTTGTGTTTTAACAGTGGTATCAGCGACTTCCAGGAGCAGGCCTCTTTTGTGAAAGTCGACTTACTGTGCAGGTTAGCTGGCTGCAGGGACAGCCTCCCTGGCCCTCACGCCTTCTCTGTGGCAGATGGCCTCATTCCCCTGGTGGGGTTGTTGCAGCTGGCACTGGAGCCACTGCTTGCTGCCTTCCTTCACTGCCTGTGGAAGCCGCCACAGATCGCAGGAGGGGAGGCCAGAATGAGGACAAAGTGAGCAGCAGGCTGGGGTCTTCGCTCAAGGATCTGGGGCAAGACTTGTCATGGCCAGCTCCTTTCCTCTCTGCCCACAGATTGTAGACTGAGCTTCATGAAGGCTGTAGACAAACTGTCTGGCCTCTCAGCTTATCTTTCTAGAGAGGAAATTCTTTTGAAGGAGGCTGTAAATGTTGTGATTGTGAACAGTGATGTTATTGTTAGTTCCTTAAGGGCTTGGACTAAGTCTCTAGTACCTGCCACAGTGCCTGATGCATAGTAAGACTCCAAAGAAATGCTCTTCATTGGCATGAAACTCCCTATAGACCCTATGGCTGGACAGCACGACAAGTGATCCTTTAGGAAAGAGTTTTCTTTCTTCCTTGGCCTTCCCCTGTGCATAATAAAGTGTGGGATCAGCAGATCTTTCCCACACCCTTATTCTTTGCATTTATTTTACTTAAAAAGTGATTTCTGGACGGGCATGGTGGCTTATGCCTGTAATCCCAGAACTTTGGGAGGCTGAGACTGGTGGATCACCTGAGGTCAGGAATTCGAGACCAGCCCAGCCAACATGGTGAAACCCAGTCTCTACTAACAATACAAAAATTAGCTGGGTGTGGTGGTGCACACCTGTAATTCCAGCTACTCAGGAGGCTGAGGCAGGAGAATTGCTTGAACCTGGGAGGCGGAGATTGCAGTAAACTGAGATTGCTCCACTGCACTCCAGCCTGGGCAACAGAGGGAAACTCTGTCTTGAAAAAAGTGATTTCCTTCTGACCAATTAAGTAAAGGTGATTGGACCTTCCCACACACCCCTCTCCTGTTTGCATTCCGAGAGGGGTTGTTGGAATAGTTTCTGTTTGTTTCTGCTTAAATCTAGGTGTAGATTGACCAGCTTGAGAGAGATTTTCTTCATCCTGGGAGATACTCCTGTTAGGAATGTGGGGTCTTCTGAGGTCCCAGATCCAGATAAGACAAGGGCAGGAGCTCCCAGTGGGCTCCTAGGCCCCACGTAGGAGGGTGTCCTTCAGAGAAGAGGGAAAACAATTCATCCAGATTGGATGATAAAAGGAGTGACATCACAGTAGGCATGGCAACCGCAGGGTAATCATACTCTCCCACCAGGTGGTCAGGACCCCAAGGGAAGACCTAGTTTCATTGCGCTCCTTCTCCCTTTAGGGCAGGCGGGAGCAGGGAGGCCTGGAGGAGGGCGCGCTTCTCCAATAGCTGGAGTAGGCCAGGGCTTTTGCTCCTCATCCCCGCACTGCCTCCGGCTCTGACAGTTTCTCTGGAGTACTGGTGTGCTACCTGGAAGCATTTGCATTCAGTTGCTTTATTATCCAGGGTTGCACTGGGAGTACGGTGTGAGAGAGGGAGCAAAAAGAGAGAGTGAGGGCAGCAGATCACTGGTCAGGGAAGTAGAGATGTGATGTGATCCGCAAAACGCCGAGCTGTGTCCTCGGTGCCCCCTCCCCAGAGACTCCAACCCCCTCTGAGAACACAATGGTCAGCTTCCTGTTCCTCACTGGCTTCTTCTTTGGGCCTGGATTTCCGAAGCGGATCTGTAAGCCATGTAAGTTGTGCTAATTTCAAAGCCACTTGTGTCTCCAGCACCTCTCCGGGGCACCCGTGTGGTGAATGCTGACCCTTGGGACGTCTGGGAATGTTGTCTCTGGCAGGTGGATCTCAAGCACAGTGCACAGATTTTAGGTGTCGAAGAGTCAAATAAGGGGGACAAACCATGAGGTTGGTTTTTGGGGGCTCCTGGGTGTCCTGCGCCTGGAAATCATTTCTTCTTTCCTGTCCCTGTGGGGTCACTATGCCTGGGTCAGACCTGGTTGCTGTCTCGCTGTGGGTCAAGTCATAGTTGCATGTATGTCTCGCTGCCACCCTGAATTTGAGATTTTACAAGTGGACGAGGTAGCCAGACCACAGAGTGATCAGCCGGGAGAGGCTGATGCTCCGTCTTCTCCTCTTCACCTGTGCTCCCTCCTCCAGCTGTGGATGCCTAAAGACATTTAAGGGTCTCCTGGGAAGCAGGCTGTTTGGTTGCTTTAGTCGGAAGGTCTGGAGCACCTGCTGCAAGCTGGAGAAACTGCTCCCCCAGCTCCTTGTGGCTGTGGGTCACTTTGTAAAGGATGATTGCATTTTTCTATTGAGAGAAAATTCACACAACATGAAATTCACCATTCTAACCGTTTTAAAGTGCCTAATTCAGTGGTGGTTAGTACCTCCACCGTCACCCACATCTGATGCCAGAACATTTTCATCATCCTAAAAAGAAATCCTGAACTCAGGAAGCAGACATTCCTCACTCCCCTATCCCCTCCACCCCTGGTAACCACTAATCTGCTTTTTGTCTTCATAGATTTCTCTATTCTAGATATTTCATAGAAAAGAAATCATATAACACATGTGGCCTTTGTGTCTGGCTTTTGTCACTCAGCATGATGTTTTCAGCGTTCAGCTATGATGTTGCCTGTATCAGTACTTGCTTCCTTTTTATGGCTGCATAATAGTCTCTTGTATGAATACGCCATGTTTGATTTACTCATTCATCTGTTGATAGATACGTGGGTCATCTCTGCTTTTTGGCTATTATGAAGAATGGTAATATAAACCTTCATGTACAATCTTTGCGTGGACATACGTTTTCAATTCTTTTGGGTATATGCCTAGGGGAGGAATTTCTAGGTCATATAGTAACTCTATGTTTAAAGTTTTGAAGAACTGCCAAACCGGTTTCCCCAGTGGCTGCGGCATTTTATTCCCATCAGTGATGTAAGAGGGGAGGGTCCAATTTCTCCACCTCTTTGCTTATATTTGTGATTCTAGCCAACCCAGCGGTGTGAAGTGGTATCTTTTTTTTTTTTTTTTTTTTTTTTTGAGACACTCGCTCTGTTACCCAGGCTAGAGCGCAGTGGCATGATCTCAGCTCACTGCAGCTTCCACCTCCTGGGTTCAAGTGATTCTCCTGCCTCGCCTCTCGAGCAGCTTGGACTACAGGTGCACGCCACCACACCCAGCTAATTTTTGCATTTTTAGTAGAGACAGGATTTCACCATATTGGCCAGGCTGGTCTCAAACTCCTGACCTCAAGTGATCCACCCACCTTGGCCTCCCAAAGTGCTGGGAAAAGGTTGGGATTACAGGCATCAGACTCCGTGTCTGGTCTCATTGTTTTTTTTTCTTTTTTCTTTTGAGACAGAGTCTGGAGTGCAGTGGCACAATCTTGGCTCAATGCAACCTTCTCCTCCCAGGTTCAAGCGATTCTCCTGCCTCAGCCTCTTGAGTAGCTGGGATTACAGACACATGCTAACACACCTGGCTAAGTTTTGTATTTTTAGTAGAGAGGGAGTTTCACCATTAGCCAGGGTGGTCTCAAACTCCTGGCCTCAAGGGACCCGCCCACCTCGGCCTCCCACAGTGCTGGGATTACAGGCATGAGCCACCGCTCCTGGCCTATTTGCCCGTTTTAAAATTGGGTTGTCTTTTCGTTGAGGAGAAATGAGTTTATTTTAACACATGATTGTTTCTTTCCCAGCCCCAGCACGATGTGACCAGCCTGTGGAGATGGAGGAGTTTAGTGGGTCACTTAGAAGCAGGCATAGGTCTTTGCCTCTGAGGCTACTCCTCAATGTTTTTTTGGGATCTCTTCTTCCCTGGCTATCCTTAAATGTTTTTTCCCCCAGAGTTCTGTCCTGACTGAGTTCTTGTTTTGCCCCCAGTTCTCTAGCTGACCTCCTCCGCACCCTTGGCATCCTTCCCCATACATAATGTTGGCTACTCCCCAGTGCACATATTCATCCTGGGCTTCTCTCTGGAGCCCCACATTTGCATATCCAACTGGGACCTCAACATGTTCAAAACTCACCACGCTTCTCTGCCAAGCCTTCTCCTGCCCCTGGCTTTCCTGTCAGGATGAGTATTGTCATCGTCTACCTCATTGGCCAAGCTGGACGTCATCGGGGTCCCTCCTCTCTCTCTCAGGCATGTCTGCCCTCTTCCCACCTGGTCTTCTTCCTTGCGATGGTCGGTAGCTCTTCCTAATGTGTTATCAGTTCATTGCTACCACTCTGACTGCCTTAGTTCTGGTCTTTGTTATTTCCATAGACTTTCTAGCTTTGAGTTACTTTCATCCATCTGTACTCTGCCAGAATGATCCATTTATATCACTGCCTGCTTCAAACCCTTCAGTGACTCCTTGTTTTCTGAAGGTTCAACTTCCAACTCCTTTGTTGGGTATATGAGCCCTCTACCTTCTCTCCAAGTCATATTCCCCTGTTCATGGTTTCCTCAGAACTTACTTCAGCCATAAGGAATTCCTTGAGGTTTCTTGGATAGGTTGTGTTTCCTCAAATCATCATGCCTTGAGTGCCCTGCTATTGGTATGAGTTAATATATGTGAGCCAGGGTAGATTTTCAGGACTGGATTATGGACCCAGTATGGCCCAAACCAAATACTAATATGGATAGAGAACATGGTGAGTGTGGGTTGGATGTGGATTTTGAATCAATTATTTATGTGAAAGAATTTGCAAACTGAATAGAAATTAGACTCTTTATTGCATTTATAAACTACCTGTATTGCAAAGGTGATGGAGTCTTCTGGAAAAATTCTGGCATTTGCCCTATCTATAGTTCATAGTTACTTTTTGAACCAAAAACAACAGAGGATACATGATAGGACAAGCATATGGGTATTTTGGGAGCTGATGGGACAAAATATCTGACATCTTATTTGAATTCCAAGACTGCCATAGCTAACGACTACTATGAACATCAGCATCTCTTCCTTGTTTGGAGTCCCACCCCCTTAACTTCTGGATTTCTTATAACTTTTCCTAAGGATATTAGTCCCTAGCTAGGGAAACTAAATGAAATTGAAGGAGTGATTTTTTACTCTTTTCCAAATAATTAAAAAAAAACTTTTATTTATCTTAGATTGCTTAGAGCTTTATCTTTCTCCCTCAAAAATTTTGATTTTCTTAATTTTAATTTTTAAAAAGAAACATGGTCTCACTGTGTTGCCCAGGCTACAATGCAGTGGTGCAATCATAGCTCATCACAGCCTTGAACTCCTGGGCTCAAGCGACCCTCTTGCTTCAGCCTGGGGAGTTGCTGGGACTACAAGCATGAACTGTCATGCCTGGCAATTTTTAATTTTTTTGTTGAGATGGGGTCTTGCTGTGTTGCCCAGGCTGGTCTCAAATTCCTGACCTCAAGTGATCCTCTCACCTTGACCTCCCAAAGTGCTGGGATTACAGGCATGAACCACCACACCCAGCCCTTCCTCAAACTTTTCCTTGGAAAAAATGTCAGGCCTTCTGAAAAGTTGTGAAAATAGTGCAGTGAACACCAATATCCCCTTCGTTCAGATTCACCATTGACTAGCATTTTGCTACGTTTGTTTTCTCTCTCCCTGCCTTTTATGTCTGGGTGTGCCTGTGTGAGCACACATCTATATTTTCAGGAAAAGTGAGATTGAGTTCGTAGTACACCTTCCTTTTCTTGGTATGTTTTCAAACCCCTGACAAAATGCAGTGCCAAAACTGAAGCCTTGAGTTCTCAGCTCAGTGCTGCCACTGACGGGAGCATACTTGGATGATCCTGAACAAGTTCTTCCCCTCTCCGAGCCTCAGTTTCCCCATCAATGAAACGAGGGCTTGGATCCCTTGTTCGTGAAGTCCTCTCCTTGTACTCGATATTCTGCAGCCCCTGTGATGGTCAGAAAAACCCAGCCCTTTGGGGAATTGTCAGAAGATACTTAATGGACTTGTGAGATGAACCCCAGAAATTTATTGCTCGCTGGGCTTTGGCCAGGACTGCATCTGGTTTATAACAAGGAGTGTTTTTTTTGCTTGAGAGAGCTACCAGTGCTCTGCCTGCCGAGGAGGGGAGGTGGGCTTGGTGGGGTTTCTACCAGAAGGAAGCAGCAGGAACTCTGACCTGCTTGCTGCCAAGTAAGCAGACAGAGAGGCTCGGAACCCCCTCCCCCACCACGTTTCCTTGAGGTGCCTGCTCGTTTTATCTGCCGTTTGCCTTGCTTCCCCCACACCCTTTTATAGCTCCTTTTGTTCAAGGATCTCGCCACCTCCTTTTTCTGTCCCTGGCCCACCTCCAGGTTAAATATCCAAGAAGGACAGCAGTAGTCTGAACATGCTGATGACATGGGGGGCATTCATGGCTGGCCCCGAAGAAAGGGTTTCATAGGTGGGAGTGATTGATATGGCTTGCTGGAGGCTTCCACAGCGCTCCCACCCACAGGGCCCAGGGCAGAGGTCCGAGATGCACCAGGCTTATTTTACGGCTTTAATTCCCATGGGTAGGATTGGAGAAAGGTTTAGTAAAGAAGAAAGGACTCATGTGTCAGGGTTGAGGGAAGGAACTAGTGAGATCAGGGTGACAAGGGTTCATTTGTCCATTTGGTAAGTGTTTATTGAAAGTCTGCTATATTATGTATAAGGGGCTTTTGACCCAAAAAGTCTGAAATCTGGGTAGCAATCATTAATTTGTGTTAGATACTGTACTATGTAAGTGGTAGAAATAATGTTAATAATTGTCATACTTCCTTTCCCGACAATCATATGCTAAGTATGTCACATCGCTTCCATTGACTCCTCCCAACAACTTGGTTGGTGGCGGGGTATTGTCCTCACTGTGCAAGGGAGGAAAGGGAGGCTTGGAACAGTGCCTTGCTCAAGGTTGGGGAATGAGTAGAGGTAGGATGGGGATTTGAATTCAAGTCTGATTTCACATTCCACACTCTTCACCTCTGAGTCTCTTGTTCCCAAAAGCTGTTTATGGACTGGTGCCAGTCTGTGGTAGTTTTCACTGACCCAAAATATAAGGACAGTGTAACTGGATTTCTAATAACATTTACTTTTTAAAATTCAGCGGTTCTGAACTGGGGCAATTTTGCCTGCAGGGGACATTTGGAAACGCCTGGAAACTTTTCTTGGTTGTTACAACTGGGAAGTGCAGGTGGGATAGAAGGGTGTTGGCCAGGGCTGCTGCTCAGCCTCCCACAGAGCACAGGACAGCTCCCTGTTCTCTTCCCTCCACCGCCATAGCAGAGAATTCTCCAGTCCAAAGTGTTAACAGGTCTGAGCTTGAGGAACTCTGATTTAATTTGAAAAATTCATCTTAAAATTATATTATCCTGACTTTCGAGATGTGTAGTCAGTGCCCTTTCTTTTAAGAAACAATGGTGTTAAAAAAAATTTGGCAAGACCATGTTGAACCCTCCAATTTTGCTGTTAAAAATATCTTGGATTATGGCTGAGCATGGTGGCTCACGCCTGTAATCCTAACACTTTGGGAGGCCGAGGTGGGAGGATCACTTGAGGTCAGGATTTTGAAACCAGCCTGGCCAACATGGCAAAGCCCTGTCTCTACTAAAAAATACAAAAAAGTTAGCTCTCCGTGATGGCAGGAACCTGTAATCCCAGCTCCTTGGGAGGCTGAGACAGGAGAATCACTTGAAGCCAGGAGGCAGAGGTTGCAGTGATCAGAGGTCATGCCACTGAACTCCAGCCTGGTGACAGAGTAAGACTCTGTCTCAAAACAAAAAATCTTGGATTGTGAAATTCAGACATCTAGGAATTACTTAATCTAGGAATTATATAAAGAATATTGTTGGCCCAGCATGGTGGCTCCCGCCTGTAATCCCAGCACTTTGGGAGGCTGAGGCAGGCGGATCATGAGGTCAGGAGTTAGAGACCAGTGTGGCCAACATGGTGAAACCCCATCTCTACTAAAAATGCAAAAAATTAGCTGGGCGTGGTGGCAAGTGCCTGTAATCCCAGCTACTGGGGAGGCTGAGGCAGGAGAATTGCTTGAACCCGGGAGGCAGAAGTTGCAGTGAGTCGAGACCCTAGCACCGCACTCCAGCTTGGGCAACAGAGTAAGACTCCGTCTCAAAAAACAAAAAAACAAAAAAACCCTGTTTATTAGGGATTAAAGAAGGCAAATATCTCAGGTTATAAGTAAGGCAATGCCTGGTGACGGGTTCCTGGGGCTCCTGGAGTTTGATTCAATAACAAATATTTGGGCCGGGCACGGTGGCTCACACCTGTGATCCCAGCACTTTGGGAGGCTGAGGTGGGCGGATTGCCTGAGGTCAGTTTGAAACCAGTGTGGCCAACATGGTGAAACCCTGTCTCAAAAACAAACAAACAAACAAATCCCAAATATTTATTGACCACATTTTGTCTTGTACGGTGCGAGGCCTTATGGGAGGTCAAAAGGAATTTTGCCCTAATGATCTTAATGAGCTCCATAGGACAAAAAGTGAACACGTATAAAGTGGAAAACAAGGAAAGCCTGGCAGATGATGGTTAAATTTATTTGCTGATCGATGTTAACAAGGCAAACGAAGAAGTTTCTACCAGGAGGAGCTTGAGGTCCTTGATTTGAGTGAGCCATCAAGTAGCGCAGGTGACCCTGGGTAAGGCTTTCTTACTGCTCTCCTATCTTGGACGAGGGCCTTTGAAACCCAAGTGAGAAAGCTGTTTCTGATGTCTCCTTTCCTCCTGTCTCCAGTGGGACACCCAGTCCTGCGAATCCTATTTCGGGAACGTTTCTAGAGCCTGCCCAGTCTTTTCCTAGTCCGGTGCATGCTCCACCCCTTGGCCAGAGTAATCTTGCTGAAGCAGAAATCTGTTCACGTCACCCACCTCTGCTTAAAATCTTCAGTGATTTCCTCATTGCCCACAGGATAAAGTCCAAACTCCTTGGCAAGGCACTCTTGGCTCCGTTGTCTGGGCCCAGCCTCCCTCTTCAGCCTTCCTCAGCCTTTGCTCCTCATTGCTTCTCTCCCCATGGTCTGGATGCTCCAGATGGCTCACTCTCTCTGTGCAGACTGCCGACCCACTCCCTGGAATCCCCTTTCCTCTCTTTTCTACCTGGTAAAATCATGCTAATTTTTAAATTTAATTTTTCTTTTTAGACAGGGTCTCACTCTGTTGTCCAGGCTGGAGTGCACTGGCACCATCATGGCTCACTGTAGCCTCGACCTCCCAGGCTCAAGCGATCTTCTCACCTTGGCCTCCCCAAGTGTTGAGATTATAGGTGTGAGCACCGCACTTGGCCCATGCTAATCTTTTGATGCTTGTCTCAATCTTCTCCTCTGGAAGATGCCCCAGACCCTGCAGACAGGGACCACTTCCTCACTTCTCCCCACCGCTCTATGAACCTGTTGAAGGCAGCACCTGCTGTTTTTCTGCTGCGTTGTGTGACCGTATACCCAACATGCTTCTTAGCACACGGCAGGTACGTAACCTCTGCTTGTTGAGCAGAAAACAAATGGATAAAGGAGGGATCATTTAAAGTGGAGATAATAACGTTTAACCTTTGTTACCACCCAAGGTTGCTTGTGGCATGTATGCGAGAATATTTTTTGAAGAACTCTGGAAAAAAATGCGAGGCTCTACAAATGCAAAGCAAGGTATTCATTGTTGTTTTCAAAAGTGGAGATGATTAACCTTTGAACTATTATATCACTATTACACATTGTATTTTTTCTTTTTTTGAGTCAGGGTCTTGCTCTGTTGCCCAGGCTAGAATGCAGTGGCACAACCTTGGGTTACTACAGCCTAAAGCTCCTGGGCTCAATTGATCCTCCTGACGCAGCCTCCTGAGATGCTGGAACTATGGGCATAAGCCACTACAGCTGGCACACACTATATTTAAGAGAAAAGGGGGCCAGGTGCAGTGGCTCACACCTGTAATCCCAGCACTTTGGAAGGCTGAGGTGGGCAGTTTACCTGAGGTCAGGAGTTTGTGGACAGCCTAGCCAATATGGAGAAATCCTGTCTCTATTAAAAGTAAAAAAGAAAATTAGCTGGGTGTGGTGGCACATGCCTGTAGTCCCAGCTACTTGGGAGGCTAAGGCAGGAGCATCGCTTGAACCTGGAAGGCAGAGGTTGCAGTGAGCTGAGATTGTGCCCCTGCACTCCAGCCTGGGCAACAGAGCAAGACTCTACAGTAAGACTCTGTCTCCAAAAATAAAAAAAAAAGAGTAAAGGGAATGGTGGTTGAGTACTAGGAATTGGTATACCAAGGAGACATGTAGAAAAACCCAGGTGGCCAGAATATTGCACAATTCAGCAAAGATATGCCTTGCTGGTGCAGGAAGCAAACACGGCTTGGCTTGTGACTCAGTGGCATGAACCTGCCTGGAGGCCTCTAGTGACAGCACACCCTTTTCTTCTCTGGAACTAGGGCTGAAGATAGAGAGGGCTATGGCAGGAGGGAGGAGGGCCTTGATTTTCTTTCTCTTGTGTGTTCCCCTTTCTTCTCTTTCTGATTCTTCCATTTTCCAAATATTGTTTTAACCACCCCAAGTGGAACATGGCACATGAAAGAAGCAATAAAATAGAAGAAGAGGCTATTGGACTAACTTTTACGATTGATATCTGGGAATGTGTCTTATTCCCAGCACTGGCCCCCGCTCCCCCCGCACCCTCACCTTAGGCTTTAATTCCATCCAGGGTAGGTATTTTCTTTGTATACTTTTGCAACCTCTGCAGGTGCCTTGCACATATTAGGTGTTCATGAATTCTTGCTGTATGAATGAATGAGCTCCTGAGTAAGAATGAAGTTTACTTCTTGTGCCAATTCCTTGGTGCGTCATCTCCTCTCTCTCCTTTTCCCTGGAAAGAGGGATTCTTCCTCCTTTTAGCCAGATTAGGATAGAGGCAATTTTCTTTGGCACTTCCTCTGGAAACTCTTATTGTCACCTACAGGTTTGAGTCTAGAGGCTGGATCCCTCACTTTTCAGACCCCTGAAGGTTGCCCATAGCAGAAAGGAAGAGGGGGGAGTAGGCAGAGTGCAAGGAGGAAGGCTAAAGGATTAATTGGTTAAACTTTATTACAAAGGCTGGTCCTATTGTTTACAGGCCATTAAAAACCATTATCATCTTCCCAGGCCAGGCAGACAGCAGCCAGCTGCTTTGATGCATGTCTTGGTGAGATAAGGAAAATGTATCACTTGTTTTGACTTCACAATTTCTTCTTGGTTTATTATCTGACATGCGATTCAACTTTCTCTCCATATGTCCCTGACCTCAAGACAACTTTTTCAAGTTGTTGGCAGGGGAGGCTCAGGTTAGACTCCTACAATTTTTAGGCTTGGAAGAGCCCGCTGAGATCAATGACTGTCCCTAACCTGCCCCCTCCCTTTCCCGCCTCCGCCCCCATCTGTATTTTTCCTCCATGGCAGAGCAGTTCCTGGACTCTCAAGTAATTTGCACTTATTGATCTCTCAGGAGGGCAGACTTTTCTCATGACCTTCAGTGAATCCTCCCACCTCCAAGGTCACATCTACTCTGCAGAGAGGACTTCTTCGAGTTCGCCTGCCTCATTCCAAATGACCAGCTCCTTACTTAGCATCCACAGGGTACTGTGCACATAGATGGAGTTTTCTTAACTGCCATCTTCTGTGACAGGCGTATCTAGGGTTCCCCTGAGTGGTCTAGGCAGAGCCTGTAGGGGCCCTCATCCACATCCCAGACAATCTGTCTTCCCCGGGGCCTTCTTGAGAGTGTGACTTTCCATCTGGATAGAAACAGGCAATGAGATGTAGGCTGTGCCCATCCTGCAGTGTTCAGGTGATCCTGTGAAATTTTCTAGGTTCTAGACCTGAAAAGAAGCCCCGAATTGATACTGAACTTACTTTTAGCTGGTTGATGAAAGAGTTTGAGTGTGCTCTGTGAGAGAGATTGAGCAGGTTGGCAGATGTTAGGCACTCACATGGTTGTTGAGCAAATGAATGAATGGATGTAGGAAGCAAAAATGTCAGCCAGTACCAGGTTGCTCTTTGTGGGTCTGTGTATTCAATTCAGTAAGTATTTACGGAGTGTCTGCTCTGGGGAAGAGCTGGTGCTGGGGGATGGGGTCAGAAAGATGGGGTCAGAAAGATCTAGTTCTTTTCCTGAAAGCTAGACTGGAAAGAGAACAAATAAAGAAAAAAATAAAAATAATAATAATAGCTCTTTTCCGTGGCGCCTGGAAGGCGTGTAGCTGTTTCAAGATGAAGCTGAACATCTCCTTCCCAGCCACTGGCTGCCAGAAACTCATTGAAGTGGATGATGAACGCAAACTTCGTACTTTTTATGAGAAGCGTATGGCGACAGAAGTTGCTGCTGACACTCCGGGTGAAGAATGGAAGGGTTATGTGGTCCGAATCAGTGGTGGGAACGACAAACAAGGTTTCCCCATGAAGCAGGGTGTCTTGACCCATGGCCGTGTCCGCCTGCTACTGAGTAAGGGGCATTCCTGTTACAGACCAAGGAGAACTGGAGAAAGAAAGAGAAAATCAGTTTGTGGTTGCATTGTGGATGCTAATCTGAGCGTTCTCAATTTGGTTGTTGTAAAAAAAGGAGAGAAAGATATTCCTGGACTAACTGATACCACCGTGCCTCGTCGTCTGGGGCCCAAAAAAGATAGCAGAATCCGCAAACTTTTCAATCTCTCTAAAGAAGATGACGTCCGCCAGTATGTTGTAAAAAAGCCCTTAAACAAAGAAGGTAAGAAACCTAGGACCAAAGCACCCAAGATTCAGTGTCTTGTTGCTCCACGTGTCCTGCAGCACAAACGGCGGCGTATTGCTCTGAAGAAGCAGTGTACTAAGAAAAATAAGGAAGAGGCTGCAGAATATGCTAAACTTTTGGCCAAGAGAATGAAGGAGGCTAAAGAGAAGCGTCAGGAACAAATTGCGAAAAGATGCAGACTTTCGTCTCTGCGAGCTTCTACTTCTAAGTCTGAATCCAGTCAGAAATAAGATTTTTTGAATAACAAATAAATAAGCTCATACTCAAAAAAAATAATAATAATAATAAAAAAAGGATCTAGTTCTTGACCTCCAAGAGTTTACATTTAGAAGAGAGAGAGACTCATTATAAGACAAGGCATAGGCTGGGCATGGTGGCTCATACCTGTGATCCTAGCACTTTGGGAGGCTGAGGCGGGTGGATCACCTAAGGTCAAGAGTTCAAGACCAGCCTGGCCAACATGGTGAAACCCTGTCTACTAAAAATACAAAAATTAGTTGGGCACGGTGGCACGTGCCAGTAGTCTCAGCTACTTGGGAGGCTGAGGCAAGAGAATCACTTGAATCTGGGAGGTGGAGGTTGCAGTAAGCCAAGATTGTGCTACTGCACTCCAGCCTGGGTTACAGAGTGAGACTCCATCCCCCCCCCCAAAAAAGAGAGCATATAGGAAAGCTTCGGCTGGTCATGGCGGCTCACGCCTATAATCCCAGCACTTTGGGAGGCTGAAGTGGGCGAATCACTTGAGCTCAGGGCTTTGAGACCAGCCTGGTCAACATGGCGAAACCCCATCTCTACTAAAAATATAAAAATTAGCTGGATGTGGTGGCACACATCTGTAATCCCAGCTACCCAGGAGATCGAGGAGGAGGATGTCTTGAACCTGGAAGGTGGAGGTTGCAATGAGTCAAGATGGCACGACTGTACTCCAGCCTGGGCGATAGGGTGAGACTGTCTCAAAAAGCAACTTGAAGGAGCACAAAGGGTGGTGGGTTAATTCTGAATGAGAGCATCAGGAGAACTTCCTGGAGGAGATGATTTTTAAGGATTTCCATGAACAGGGAGGAGAAGGGAAAGGAGATACTGGTGAACAGCAAGCACAAAAGTGTGGACACCTGGAAGTGTTCTCAGCTTGCCCCAGACTAGTCCTAGCAGCCCCGTCCAAACCCACATTGCGCCTGCAGCCAGGGTGGCTCCAGATCCATCTCACACAGCACCCAATAATCCCAGGAATTTTTCCAGGCATCTGACCCTGGGGCTAGGCTCTGGGCAGACATTCCTTTTCTCCACTGTCCTCCTCCACTTAGCAGGTGCCCCTTGTTTCTGGATTTTGCTCTCGTTGGAGGATACCCTGGAGTTGGAGAAGGTAGATAAGCTTCCCATGCCTGATCCCTCAGCTTCTAGAAGAGATTTCTTTGCCTCTCCCTTCACTTCCTCACTGCCAGGACAAGAACTACCCCTTCTTCAGGCTTTGCTCATATGGTTGCCTCTCCTAGAAAGCCTTCCATCCATTCCTGTTTGTCCAAATGCGTCCGCTCTTCCCCAGTGGCTCAGCTTTCCTACAGCTGGAAGGAAGCATAGCATTTTCTGAGCTCCCTAAGCATAAATCGGCCTCTCCCTATTTCTCACAATGATTATCACTGGGTGCCTGTCCCATAGATGAAGGTGAGAAGGAGTTTCCTACTCCATTTTATTGCAAACAAGTATCCAGGGTAAATGTGATTTTTAAACACATTAAAACACTGATACATCTCCCTATCCCCCGATTCTTCCTAGTTCTCAAGGTAACTGCTTAGTTACATTCCAGGGAGTGGGAGGAAGCCAAGAAAGAATTCTGAGTCTTGGATAGCAGGATCGAGTGCAGAAATGTCTTGGAAATGGAAGATTCCCCTGACTCCACACCACAGCAGCGCTGCAGCCCATCTATAACAGTGGGCGAGCTCCCCCTCGCCGCCTCCTTATCTCTGCTTCACATTCGCAGACCCACCAGCCTGGAGTCTCTCTGGATGTTGGCCAAGCCAGTTGGGAATGCATAATTGCTGAGATATGGGATGGGGCGCATCCGCCATGTCCTTGCACGCTGCAGTGAAGGTCTCCTTCTCTCCCTTGTTCCTCCCTCTTAGCCTTTTCTCTGGCATTGGGAACTAAGCTTTCTGGTCTCACCTCTCTAATCTTTGAAAGAAGGGAGACCCAGCTTCCATGTTGGCAGGTAGCTGTGCTAGTAATTAGGGACACCCCTTGGAGAATTGGAGGGAGGTTTGGGTGAGCAGATTTAGACCAAATGGCTTCCAGCTAGCTGCCATTTTGAAACCTCAGCTATAGGACCTGGTAAGCTTAAAACCTTCCCTGCAATCACCGCCCTCCCTCCCCAACTCATTTGGTTTTTGTGACTAAGACTTTGGTTTTGCTTTAGTGTCCTTCTGTTTTGCTTTTTGTACTGGTAGCAATAAGAATGAGAGAAGCAAAGGCCTCTGAAAAGAAGATTCTAGTCTGATGGGAGCAAGAGCTTCTGGGAAATTGGGTGAGATCTTCATGGGTTACGTTGATGCTCAAAAAGTTTCGAGTTTGGGAGCATTTTGAATTTCAGATTTGTGAATTTGGGATGTCTGACCTGTAGGGAACATCAACATATAAAGGGGATAGAATTCAACTCATAACACTCCCCTTCCTTCTAAAAAACTCAATCCATAACACTCCCTTCCTTCTAAAAAAATCTGTGTTTTTGTTTTTGGTGGTGTTTTTTGGAAAAGAAAAACTATATATGATAAAAAATTTAAACACTATAGAAAGTAAATGAGAGCAAAAAGTAAATCTAACTCTCCCTTATCCCTGTGCTCACATCCTCAGACCCTAGTCTTTCAAAATCGACTTACTTGTTCTGTTTTTTCTTCTGTGTCTTTCTGGTGATAGTATATGAACATAAATATATATCTACCTTTTCATTTTTTTCTCCCTTAAAACAGTAGCATTCCAAAGTGCCCTGTTCTGTGACAATCTAGGGCATAGATTATTTTATTTTATTTTTTGACATGGAGTTTTGCTCTTATTGCCCAGGCTGGAGTGCAGTGGAGCAATCTCGGCTCACCACAACCTCCGCCTTCTGGGTTCAAGGATCCCTCCCACCTTAGCCTCCCGAGTAGCTGGGATTACAGTTGCTTGCCATCACATCCAGCTAATTTTTTTGTGTTTTTAGTAGAGACGGGGTTTCACCATGTTGGCCAGGCTGGTCTTGAACTCCCGATCTCAGGTGATTCACCCACCTTGGCCTCCCAAAGTGCTGGGATTACAAACCACTGTGCCCAGCCTAGGACACAGATTATATCTGGACTGTTTTTAACAGATGCATAGCATTTCAATTTTATGGACATATCATGATTTATGTAATTTTACCTCTTCTTTTCAATACAGGATCTCACTCTGTCACCCAGACTGGAGTGCAGTGGCGTGATCATAGCTTACTGCAGCCTTGAACTCCTGGGCTCAAATGATCCTCTGACCTTAGCCTTCTGAGTAGCTAGAACTACAGGTGCACGTGACAGTGCCTGGCTAATTGAAAATTTTTTTTTTGTGGAGATGAGGTCTCTCGCCATATTACTCAGTCTAGTCTTAAATTCCTGGCCTCAAGCGATCCTCCTGCCTTGGCCTCCCAAAGCTCTGGGATTATTGGCATGAGCAAGTGTACTCAGTCTAATTTCACCTCTGTTGATGAACATTTACATGATTTCCAACCTTTGCTGCAATGAAACAATTTGTTTATGCCTTTCTTTACCCAGGAGCATAAGTCATCTACACATCTCCTTTCTAAGTTCTTATATAGTATATACATTGAGTATGTTTGAGAAATATTTATTAAGTTTGTACCATGGACAATATTTGATATTTCATCATATTGAGGTCACTGTTTACTCAACCTAGTGGCTTCTCCTAGATTGTTTCTTTCTAGAAACAAGTCAGTAAGAAAAATTTTTTCTTGTCCCTTTTTTGGTGGAGAATGGGATCTTGCTATGTTGCCCAGGCAGGTCTTGAACTCCTAGGCTCAAGTTATTCTTCTGCCTCTACTGTGCTAAGTGCTGGGATTATAGGACTGAGCTGCCAGATCCAGACTTTGTTTTCTTGTTTTGAGACAGAGTCCCACTCTGTCGCCCAAGCTGGAGTGCAGTAGTGTGACCTCAGCTCACTGCACACTCTGCCTCCTAGGCTCTGCCTCCCAGCTCAGCCTCCTAAGTATTGTGTATGGCACCACACCCGGCTAATTTTTTTTTTTTTTTGAGACAGAGTGTCTCTCTGTTGCCCAGGCTGGAGTTCAGGGGCATGATCATGCCTCACTTCAACCTCTGCCTCCCAGGTTCAAGCAGTTTTCCTGCCTCAGCCTCCCAAGTAGCTGGGATTACAAACATGTGCCACTATACCTGGCTCATTTTTGTATTTTTAGTAGAGATGGGGTTTCATCATGTTGTCCAGGCTGGTCTTGAACTCCTGGCCTCAAGTGATCTGCCCACCTCAGCCTTTCAAAGTGCTGGAATTACAGGAGCGAGCTACCGTGCCTGGCCTAATTTTTTTTTTTTTTAAAGATGGGGTTTCACCATGATGGCCAGGCTGGTCTTGAACTCCTGACCTCAGGTGATCCATCCACCTTGGCCTCCCAAAGTGCTAGGATTACAGGTGTGAGCCACCACGCCCGGCACCTGGCCTAATTTTTAAAATTTTTTGTGGAGATGGGGTTTCACCACGTTCCCCAGGCTGGTCTTGAACTCCTGATCTCAAGCCATCCTCCCACCTTGACCTCCCAAAATGCTGGGATTATAGGTGTGAGCCACAGTGCCCGGCTGAAAACTTGCCTATAAATCTCTAATTTTGATTGTTCATCTTTGTTTATTCCTTAGCACAGGTTTCTAGAAGTGGGTCAAATAATCTGAAAATTGCTAAGGTTTTGGGCCTTAACTTTTATTCTTTTTTTTGAGATGGAGTCTCTCTCTGTCGCTCAGGCTGGAGTGCAGTGGTGTGATCTTGGCTCACTGCAACCTTTGCCTCCTGGGTTCAAGCGATTCTTTTGTCTCAGCTTCCCCAGTAGCTAGGACTACAGGCGTGCGCCACCATGCCCAGCTAATTTTTATACTGGGACCTGTAGCAAATAAGAATAAATAAAAGTTTCCTCTTCAAAGCTTTCCTCTTAGTTCATTATGAATAAATAATAGTTTCTTCAAAGGTTAATTTACTTTAAAGCTTTTGCTAATAATCTTAAAGTCGCTGTGAGTCATAATAAAGAAATAAGTGCATCCCGTGTCCTTCGTTCCACACTTTAACCTAGATATTTGCCCTGACATGCCTGGACAAGCCCAGGCAAGTCTTAAGTCAAAGCCTATTCCCCTGCCTTATTTGGAAATGTTATCGCTTTTCTAAGCATTCCTCAAGTTACTTCATCTTTTCTTTTGTTCTTCTCTGCCTTTACTTCTTTAGAAAATTTCCATGTTTTTAGCCAATCGAATCAAGAGCATAGAATGTGAGGTGCTGTTCTGGTCAATGGAAACTGGACCCAGCAGTAGGGCGATTGCATCAGGTTATGAAAGTTATAAATGTCCCTGTCTCCTCTGTTCAGGTGTGCTCTCGCGGCATGACTGCCACCGAGTTGCACCCTTCCTGCAGGAAGTAAAACTAGCTTTGTTGAAAAATCCATTGTCTTGGTGTGGATTTTCCCCAACGTTATAGACGCATTTTCAACAGGGCCTTAACTTTAACCTTCTTACTAAAGCTTATAGAATAGTATTCCTGCTAAATTGTGTTCTAGAAATGCATCAGTTTATATTTTTACCAGCAGAGTGCTCATCTCATCCTACAATACTAGCATTATCATTAAAGCAAAGACAAAACAAAAGATATCATTAAAGCAAAAAACAAAAACAAAGAAATTCATTTGGCATATGACATTTGTTCATTTGGTCTGTGAAATATGGCATTTCGTGGTTTTAATTTTAGCCTGTTTATTAGATATTCTTATTTCCTCTCGTGGCTTTTCTGTGTCCTATGGCCATTTACCTATTGAGATCGTAATGCTTTTTATATCAATTTGCATGATACTTTATATATTAAGAATATAAATTTGTCATACATGTGGTAAATATTTTCACCAGTTTTCATCTCTACTTTTAAAAGGTTCCTTTTAAACTATGGTATAATTTACATTCAATAAAATGTACTCATTTAAAGTATGTAATTCTGTGAGTTTTGACAAATGTGTATGCCCATGTAACCACAGCAGAATATTATTATCCCCAAAGGTTCCTTAGTGCCTCTTTGTCGTCTTCCTCTCTCCGTCATTATAGATTAATTTTGCTGGTTCTAAGAGTTCATATAAATACAATCATACACCATCTACTCATTTTTTTTATAAGATAAGTTCTCCCTTTGTTGCCCAGGTTGGAGTGTAATGATGCGATCTCAGCTCACTGCAACCTTCGCCTCCGGGCTCAAGTAATCCTCTCACCTCAGTATCTCTAGTAGCTTACACCACAGGTACATGTCACCACACCTGGCTAATTTTTTGCATTTTTAGTAGAGATGGGATTTTGCCATGCTGCTCAGGCTGGTCTTGAACTCCTGGGCTCAAGCAATCTGCTCGCCCCTGCCTTCCAAAGTGCTGGGGTTACAGACATGAGCCACCATGCCTGACCACTATCTACTCTTTTGAATCTAGCTTATTCCACTCAGACTTAAAAAAAAAAAGTTTTATCCATATTGTTGTATTTGTTAGTAGCTAATTTTTAGTCCCAACACCAATGTAGTAACATCTTCTTTTTATTGCTGAGTTTTCCATTCTATGCATATCCCAAAATATTGTAATCATTCACCAGTTGACGGACATTCGGGTTGTTTCCAGTTTTTGGCTATTATGAATCAAGTTGCCATGAGCATCTGTCTGTCTCTTTTTTGACATACCTTTTTCCCCCATTTCTTTTGGATAAATACTTAGTAGTGAAACTTCTCAGTCATATGGTAAGTGCATGTTTTTAGAATAATGCAGCTACCATACTGTTTTCCAAAGTGGTTGCACCATTGTGCATTCCCATCAGCAGTAGCTGTGCTTTTGGTTGCTATACGTTCTCACCAGCAGTTGACATTATCAGTCTTGTGAATTTTAGCCATTTTAGTGGATGTGAATGGTAGCTCAGCTCACTATAGTTTTAGTTTGCATTTCCCTGATGACTGCTGATGCCGAGCATATTTTCATGTGCTTATTGGCTGTCTTTTGTGCAGGGCCTGTTCAAATCTTTTGTGTGTTGTTTTCCTTATTACTAAATTGCCAGAGTTCTTTATATATTCTGGAAATAGATCCTTTGTCATATATGTATATACAGGTATGTGCTATGTATGTACTGTGTATATACATATCTGTATAGATACGTACTATGACTCTTTTCTCCCAATCTGTGGCTTGTCTATTCATCCTCTTAAGAGCATCTTTCAAAAAAAAAATTGTACTAAAATATATGTAACATAAAAAATGCCATTTTAATCATGTTGAATATTTAGTGGTATTAACTGTACTTTCATTGTTGTGCAACCTTATCCCCTGTCTTGAACAATGTGTTTTTAATTTTTAAATATTTATCTTTTTAGAGACAATGTCTTTGCTGCCCATACTGGGGTGCAATGGCACGATCAAAGCTCACTGTAACTCGAACTCATGAGCTCAAGCGATTTTCTCACCTCAGCCTCCTGCATAGCTGGGACTGCAGGCGTGAGCCACCACATCTGGTTAACTTTTAAACTTTTTTTGTAGAGATGGGGTCTCTGTGTTGCCCAGGCTGGTCTGGAATTCCTGGTCTCAAGTGATCCTCCTGCCTTGGCCTCCCCATGTGCTGGGATTATAGGTATGAGCCACCACACCCAGCATAACAATGTCTTTTGAAGAGCAGACATTTAAAATTTTGAAACCTGAGTTATTTTTTTCCTTTTGTGAGTCCTGTTGTTTGTGTCCTAAGAATCTTTGCCTACACTAAGGTTATGAAGATTTTTCCCATGTTTTCTTCGGAAGTTTTTTTTTTTTGAGATAGAATCTTGCTCTGTTGCCCAGGCTGGAGTGTATTGGCTCAATCTCTGCTCACTGCAACCTTTGCCTCCTGGCTTCAAGGGATTCTTGTGCCTCAGCCACCTGAATAGCTAGGATTACAGGTGTGTGCCACCACACCTGGCTAATTTTTATACTTTTAATAGAGATTTCACCTATTGAATCCCAGCCTGTTGGCCAAGCTGGTTTCAAACTCTGGGCCCCAAGTGATCTGCCTACCTCGGCCTCCCAAACTGCTGGGATTCCAGGCCACCGCGCTCGGCCTTCTGGAATTTAAAAAATCATTTTAGCTTTTCTTTCATTCTGTGATCCATTTTGTTATTTTTTTGTGTACAACATGAGGTAAAGGATATGTTTATTGACTTTAAAAATTTGGATATCCAGGTAAAAGAAGTGAAAATAGGTAAATGTTAACTAGTATTCATTTTATTCTTCTCTGATTTATTCCATTGCTGTGTAGCTTAGAAATTCCAACCCCATTCAGTTATCAGATAAATATTCACCTATATAATCTGGATTTTTTTTAACCTCAATTCTTTGTGTGTGTGTGTGTGTGTGTGTGTGTGTGTGTTTTGGTGGTGTCTCGCTCTGTTGCTTAGGCTGGAGTGCATTGGTGCAACTTGGCTCACTGCAACTTCTGTCTGCTGGGTGGGTTCAAGCGATTCTCCTGCCTTGGCCTCCTGAGTAGCTGAGGCTATAGGCTTGTGCCACTATGCCCAGCCAATTTTTGTATTTTTTTTTTTTTTTTTAGGAGAGACTGGGTTTCACCATGTTACCCAGGCTGGTCTCGAACTCCTGACCTCAGGTGACCACCCCACCACAAAGTGCTGGGATTATAGACGTGAGCCACCACGCCCAGCCATTAACCACAATTCTTTGATTCACTTGGAATATATTGAGGTTGATGTAAGAGTTGAGGGTCTAGTTTGATATCTCCTACCCCATAGCTAATTAAATAGTGGGAAAGGGAGTTCCAGATATAGTGGGGACGTAAAAGTGGGAAGAGAGTTGATTTTTGGGAAACGGGGCCCTTAGGCTTACCTGGGTTGATGAGTCTCGGGAGACAAGCTGGAGAGCTTCACTGGGGCAGACCGTGGAGGACCCTGGCACCCTGTCCCACAGGGGCTGTGAGTCTCTGACAGAGGTGATTGGAGTGGTGCTTTTGCATCATATAGGTTGCCTCTGACTGAGGAGGGACTGGAGGGATGAGGACTGAAAGTGGTTGCTGGCGATTTCTAGCTTTCAAGGAGGGCAGATTGCAAGAGAAACTGACTGGGATGGCAGGTAGGGTAGAGAATTGCCTGTTCTTGATTCACAAAGGTTGAAGCTGGAAGGAGGAATTAAAGATTGATCTTGAGAAGTCGCAATGTTGGGTAGAAAGTCTCTGCTTTAACCAGAAAGAAAGATGACAGGAGGAGAAACTGGCTTCTCAAGGGGATGAAGTTGAACAGTAATGACAATTATTCACTTTCTGAGAAAATTTGTGACATTTCTTGAGAGTATAATCAGAACAGTTCCTTATAGTTTGCGTAGCATTTTAACATTTCCAAAGTGTTTTTACATACGACTTCCTCTGTTTTTTCATTTATGCCTGGTGGGATAGGCAGGGCAGGTATTACCCTGTGTTCCATCCTACAGATGAGGGAGGGGAAGTCCCCCGTGGTAGGGGGTTTGCCTGAGTTCTGCTCTGAATCAATAGGCTCTTGTGGTTGTCAGGGTTGGGGTTTAGATTCTGATCTTGGCTTCTACCGACTTGCTGTGTAAGAAAGTACCTCTGCTTTCTGAGAGTTGGAGAATATGGCGTGGAGAATATCTGCATCATTAGACTCATACGATAGAGAAGGCCAGATAAAATAACCCAAGTGTAAGAATACCGATGAGTATAATAATGGAATGCAAATGTCCATCTTTTTTTTTTTTTTGAGACAGAGTCTAGCTCTGTCACCCAGGCTGGAGTGCAGTGGTGCGATCTTGGCTCACTGCAACCTCTGCTTCCTGGCTTCATGTGATTCTCCTGCCTCAGCCTCCTGAGTAGCTGGGATTACAGGCACCCACCACCACGCCCGGCTAATTTTTGTATTTTTAGTAGAGACGGGGTTTCACTGTGTTGGCTAGGTTGGTCTCGAAATTCTGACATACCAGGTTCAAGCGATTCTCCTGCCTCAGTCTCCTGAGTAGCTGGGATTACAGGCATGTGCTACCATGCCTGGCTAATTTTCTATTTTTAGTAGAGATGGGGTTTCTCCGTGTTGGTCAGGCTGGTCTCAAACTCCTGACCTCAGGTGATCCACCCGCCTCAGCCTTCCAAAGTGCTGGGATTACAGGCGTGA
>PVKP010017738.1:0-45489 GCA_004027715.1 Plecturocebus donacophilus | reverse complement strand
CTTTTGATCTTTGTTGATTTAAAGTCTATTTTATCAGAGACTAGGATTGCAACTCCTTTTTTTTTTTTTTTTTTTTGCTCTCCATTTGCTTGGTAAGTCTTTCTTCATCCCTTTATTTTGAGTATATGTGTATCCGTGCATGTGAGATCGGTTTCCTGGATACAGCACACCAGTGGGTTTTGACTTTAATTTATCCAATTTCCCAGTCTGTGTCTTTTGATTGGGGCATTTAGCCCATTTACATTTAAGGTTAATATTACTATGTGTTAATTTGATCCTGCCGTTTTGATGCTAGCTGGTTGTTTTGCCCATTAGTTGATGCAGTTTCTTCATTGTGTTGATGCTCTTTACCATTTGGTACATTTTTAGAGTGGCTGGTACTGGTTGTTCCTATCTATGTGCTTCTTTCAGGAGCTCTTGTAAGGCAGGCCTGGTGGTAATGAAATCAGTGAGCAATTACTTGTCTGTAAAGGCTTTTATTTCACCTTTGCTTATGAAGCTTAGTTTGGCTGGATATAAAATTCTAGGTTGAATGTTCTTTTCTTTAAGGATGTTGAATATTGGCCCCCACTCTCTTCTGGCTTGTAGAGTTTCAGCCAAGAGATGTGCTGTGAGTCTGATGGGCTTCACTTTTGCGGGTAACCTGACCTTTCTCTCTGGCTGCCCTTAGCATATTTTTCTTCATTTCAACCCTGGTGAATCTGATGATTATGTGCCTTGAGATTGCTCTTCTTGAGGAATATCTCTGTGGTGTTCTCTGTATTTCCTGGACTTGAATATTGGCCTGCCTTGCAAGATTGGAGAAATTCTTCTGGATAATATCCTGAAAAGTGTTTTCCAGCTTGGATTCAGTCTCTTCATCACATTCGGGTACACCTATCAAACATAGATTAGGTCTTTTCACATAATTCCATATTTCATGGAGGCTTTGTTCATTTCTTTTTACTCCTTTTTCTCTAATCGTTCCTTCTCATTTTATTTCATTGACTTGATCTTCAATCTCTGATATCCTTTCTTCTGCTTGGTTGATTCAGCTGTTGAAACTTGTGTATGCTTTGTGAAGTTCTTGTGTTGTGTTTTCCAGCTCCATCAATTCATTTATATTCTTCTCTAAGCTGTTTATTCTCGTTAGTGTTTTGTCAAACCTGGTTTCCAATGTTTTTAGTTTTTTTGCATTGGGTTAGAAGATGTTCTTTTAGCTCAGAGAAGTTTGTTATTACCCACTTTCTGAAGGCTGTTTCTGTCAATTCATCAGACTCATTCTCCATTCAACCTTGTTCCCTTGCTGGTTAGGAGTTGTGATCCGTTGGAGGAGGTGAGGCATTCTGGTTTTGGTTGTTTTAATCATTTTTGCACTGGTTTCCTCCCATCTTTGTGGATTTATCTACCTGTGGTCTTTGTAGTTGGTGACTTTTGGATGGGGTCTCTGAGTGGACGTCCTTTTTGTTGATGATGAAGTTATTTCTTTCTGTTTTATAGTTTTCCTTCTAACAGTCAGGTCCCTCTGCTGTAGGACTGCTGGAGGTCCACTCCAGACCCTACTTGCCTGGGGATCACCTGTAGCAGCTGTAGAACAGTAAGGGTTGCTGCCAGTTTCTTCTTCTGTTATCTTTGTCCCAGAAGGATACCCACCTGATGTCAGCCTCAGCCCTCCTTTATGAGGTGTCTCTTTGGATATATGGGGGTCATGGATCTGCTTGACGAGACAGTCTGTCCCTTGTAGGAGCTCTAGTGCTGAGCTGTGACCTCTGTTGTTCCATTAAGAGCTGCTGGGCAGGTACATTTAAGTCTGCTGCAGCGGAACTCATAACAATGTTTTTTTTCCAGGTGCTCTGTCCTGGGAAGGTGGGGCTTTATTTATAAGTTCCTTATGTGCTGCTGCCTTTTTTTAGAAATTCCCTACCCAGCAAGGAGGTAGCTTAGTCACAGTCTGCCGGCAGAGGCGTTGCTGAGCTGCTGTGGACTCAGCCCAGCAGTGGTGTTAACTTCCGTGTGGTCTTGTTTATAAAGATTTAGTTAGAACTGCCTCAGTAATGGCAGTCTACCTCAGTAATGCCAGACTGTCTCTGTAATGGTGGACTGCCTCTGTAGAGGTTGACTACCTCGGTAATGGCAGATGACCTTCCCTCGAAAGAGCTGGACCATTCTGGGTCAAGCTGTGCTTGCTGTGAAACTCTCAATCTAGAGGGTAACAGAAGACACAAATTATCAAATTAAAAATTATATCAGTATACTACCACAAAGCTGAGATATTTAAAAGGGCAACAAGTGTACATTTTAACCAACTTTATGTCAAAAAAGTGTAACTGAGATGAAATTGACATATTTCTTGAAAGATACAAATTACCAAAATTTACTCACAAAGGAAGAGACAACCAGAATAGTACTATATCTATTAAACAAATTAAATTCATTTTTTAAAAAAATTAAACTCCAACTATGAAAACTACAGGCCAAGATATGTTAACCAACTATAAAAAATTTTAAGAAAGGCATATCAAGTGTACCATAAAAACATTTTCAGAAAGCAAGAAAGGAGTGAATGCTTTCCAGTCCATATTATGATGGTCGGAATATCCTGAAATCAAAACTAGTAAAGACCTTAAAGGGAAAGAAAACTGTAAAGTAACATCCCTGACAAACATAGAAACAAAATTTCTCAAAATATATGGGGAATTAAATACAATGGAACACAAGAAAGATCATGATAAAGTGAGTTTATCCAATGCAAGCAAGATTGCATCAACATTTGAACAATGAAAATCAATAGAGGAAACTAACAATATCAAAAACAACATAATTTGATTATCTTCATAAATACAGAAAAAGCAATTGAGAAAACTCAACTTCCATTAGTAATAAAAACACAGAATAAAACAAATCTTTATTAACCTGATTAGTAGTATCTACAAAATATGTATTACTAACACCGTAAGATAACGGTGAAAGACAGTACTTTCACTAAGACCAGAAACATGGCAAAGATGTTCATTTGCACCACTCCTTTTAAGCATCATATCAGAGATCAATGGAGAAAAAAATAATCTTTTCATGAAATGCTGAAGGGCATGTTGGTCGGGTGAATCAGCACAGCTGTAGGGAATCATCTCATTGCTGAGGGAGCTTCCACAAAACAAAATGCTCCTGCATTTTTTTGACCACAGGGTCCTAGACAAAGAGAAGGCGAAGTTCTAGGAGTTGAAAAGTACTGAGAACTGAGTAAGAGTGGAGAAAAGTGTCTTCAACCTTCCTCTTTTTCTTCTGTTAAGCCCAGAGGTGCCTGAGAGAGGGCCTCAATGGAAGCCCAATTCCCAATAAAGAGACTTCCAGATAGAAACATCTAAGCCAGGAATGCAGGGGTGCCTGAGTCCTTGACAGCCCCTTACTGCAGAGACTGAAATAGATGGGCTATGCCCCAAGCCTGGTGTAGGGAGTGCAGCTTTCCCCATGAGGCCTGCCCGGTGAAGCCTTTGCAATTGCCTGTGGTTGGGCCTGAAAAATCACCCTAAGTTTTTAGCCAGAAGTCAGAATACTTACATTTCATTTAAAAAGTGTTATTTTTCTATTGTTATCATAATGTATTGTATCTATAATGGAAATGAACATCTTCTCATTATTTTATAGACCTGATTCTAGTCATCTGTATGAGCATTATCTGTACTTATGAAGAAACCTATTAGAAAAATTGTCAGGACATGAAACATCACTTAAGGATCATTCTTAGATAACTGTGTGCAACTGACCCCTTGGTTATAATCTATTCAGGTTTTAATTGCCTTCTTAAATAAATTTAGAAATTTATATTGTATTAGAGTTAATAAAAAAAAAGGAGTCACTTTATATACCTCAAATGTCATATGCTTTAATGTAGAGAATTAGAAGCATAGAAATATTTGAAAGGAAAGGCTAAGGGAGTGAGGTAACTGGAACCTGGCATTCACAACTTCAGCTTCTATACCACCAGGACGGATTTCCAAAGCTCTCCTGGAAGCCACTGAGAACCACCTATCTGCTGTCCTTGCACACATCTGACTGCAACCATCTCCAAAAGATATGACTTTACCTGCTTTTCCATTTTCTATATTTCTTACAAGGGCCTCTCCAGGACATAGATTGGCATAAGGGCAAAGGACATGTGAAAATGCACAACAGACATGGCGAGGTACACAGAAAAGGATCATTCCATGATAAAAAAGAAACATGAAAGGAAGATATGAGGCTTCATCGAAGAACTGGATAGTGGAGACAGTATAAAGGGACTGCTCATAATTTTATGATCTTACATTCTTTTCTCTTGGGTAGATTCTATGCCTGTAGGACTAATAAGCTTTGATCTAGGCATGACCTGAATCTAAGAGATCCAGGAAAAGCTTAAGCAGAAGGGGGAATGAATACACTCAGTTAATTACTACAATGAAAAAAAAAAGCCAAAATTCAAAGCAACATTTTAACAGATGACTAATCAACAATATCATCTTCCTACCTGGAGAATAATGCTAGGGTTAATAAATTCATAAATACATGAAAAACTGGTGGAGAAAATCAACCAAAACCACTGTTACTTTAAAAAAAACTGAGCTATTTTGGAAACTATTTTGAAGATTAGTATAGTACTTTGCCTAAAATTTTCATCCAGAATATAATTTTCAAAGACATTTTTATATTAAAAATCACATTGTTTAGTAGATGAAAAAAGAATGCAAAACAGTATATTTACTGTAAACATGTAGATGACTCACATTAAAGAATTTCTTTTTCTTCTCTTGTATTAAAGCATTTATTCAGAATATTGGTCATTGTTTTATATTTTGAGTAGATTTTTGTCTTTTATCTAATTCCTCTAAAAATCTGTGCCATGACATAGCTCTTTGTTTGTCAGGTCTATCGGGGTAATGCAAGTCAATTAAATTTTAGCAGAACATGTAATTACTGTTGGGAGTCCCTCTGCAAGATTTTCAATTTCTCTTTAGGGATTTAGAACTGAACAATGAATAATTTTGTTTTAATTAAAATTCAAGTACCAAATCCCTTAAGGCTCATTTTACACAGATCTGCCAATCAGTCAATTGACAGACCCATAAAACTCTTGCTCACTCTGTGACTATCTTTTCCTTAATGTTATAACCCCCCAATGAAGGTCCTTTGTTTGCTGATATTTCATCCCACATATCTTGTAATTTGGCAATTTCATAATGAAAGAAGTGACATCCTATTCCAAATTAACGACTTATATGCAGCAAGTGCTACAGTCCCAATCCGCACTAGTCTCTCTTGAATGATGTAAGATGACAATGTGGCGATTTCTTTCTTCTCTTAATGTTAATATGACATCATTTACAGCAAAAGTTGAAAACTAAGTGACCTAACTGAAACCAGTGGTACATGCTGAAGAGACTATTTCTTCACTTAATTACTTGTTAAATATATATTGATAAGCTGCTATGTCACAGGCAACGTCTGCTAAAAGCACAAAAGAGAGTAACACAAACATGTTTTCTGTTGTAGCAGGCTGAATTGTCTAATGAGGAAAGCAAAGGATTTAATAAGAAAATACCACAATGTGAGCCAGACATACTGACTAGGTAATAGAAAGTTATGACTGGACAAAACCAAATCAAAAGCATCAAAGAAAGTTTATGTGATTCTGATTTGACACTTGAGGAATGAGTAGGAGGTAGCAAGGTAAAGAGTTTGTAGATGTGGTATGATATGCCATAAGCATGTGTAATCACAAGCTGGGTCAAATGTGGTAAGAAAATTGTGGAAATATTTGCCAAGTATAAAAATATGGATATGGGCTTGGGAAAACTGTCGAGGTGAAATAGTGTGTGAGGTAATGATCATAGGAAGCACAACACTTTATAGAAGTAAGATAAATTTCTGAGAGATTATTCACTACAAGGTGATTGCTAGATTATTAAAAATCAATAACAGATTTTTTAAATGGACTTTGTTTTAAGGAAAGGAAAAGGACTTCATAATTTTAATAGAGAAAAGTGATAAAAATACTCAATCTGTAAATATTAGTAATATTTTTTCATACTCATAGAAAGTATATTAAATTTCACTTGTGGAGTGACTAGCAAAGTTCAGAACTTGAATATTGGCTGGATTACTTCATCCTTAATTATTACACTTGGAAAATATCTCCACAATGTTCCTCCCACATTTGACCCAGCTCATGATTACACACACTACAAATTTAAATACACTAACAAATATCACTGTATCCCAGATGAGGAATATAGTCCACTTAAATACCAGTTGACATAAATATAAAGAAATGCATAGTTATAAAATCTATTGAATATTTAAGCTGGTCAATAATTTAACAATGTTTCATTTTTAGAAGAATAATCTAAGCCTTCAAAGTTGGAGGACCCACTTGAGTGCTGCCATCCAAATGGGTAAGTGAAGGGCTTACTGAAGAGAGTCAAGAATTGTGCATAAAGATTATAAAAATGACAAATTTGAGTGACATGAATATTATCTGTGGTCAAGTTGTGAAGAGTATGAATATCACACTTGATGAGTTAGAGTGGCCTTCAATAGCAGCTGAAATTAATTAGGACCATAGTATATGTTTTATATATAAAGAGTAATCCCAATCGTTCTATAGAAGTATCTAGTTTAAGTATTAGAATAATATCCAACAACCTCAAAAGAAAAGCTGTATAGGTAAGATTTGACATAATCATGAGTAATATCATCAAAGTATAAAAATCTAAACTCCTACAACAATTTAATGTGTAAGAACAGAATCAGAAAAGAGCATTGTAGCTTCTAATGTGTTCAAGATATACAGCTTCAATAGAATAACAGACTAATATTAATAACTAATATTAATGACTAATATTAATGACATAACAATAATGACTAATAACTGAAAGGCATAGACATCCTTCTAAGTATATTCCTTATGTTGTTTAAAGTAATTGTTGATTTCTTTGATATCACTAGCATTGTGGTAAAGATTTTACATGGATTATCTAATTTATCTTCATAGCAACCTGAAGAAAGTTTGTTATTACTCACATTATACAAATGAGGTTTCTGGGGTGTAAAGTGGTTAAAAAAATCTTTCCCAAATTCTTACCAGTGTTGGAGGCCGGATTTTGAGCATGGTTTGAGCTAACCCACACCCAGTATTTTTACATTCTAAATATTTTACTTTTTAGTAAAATGAGAAAGCCAACTTATACTGGTTATTGAGAATACATTATTAAATTTTCAAGAATTTTCTAAGTGAATGACATCATGTTGACAGTTTGAAATAATCCATGGGGGCAGGTGAGGGGGGAGGGGGAGATATTTAAAGGACAGAAATCTGAAAATATTACAAATCAGGGTCATTTTCTAAAAAAGTTAGTTGTCAAACATTTACCAGTGCACCTATAGATATATTAAGACAAATAGCTCAGAAGAGAAGCAAACCATGGTAAGGCCACAGAGTGTGTAAGGATACATGTGTATATTCAGCAGTATGTTGAGAGACTATGTTGTGCTATAATAAATAGGTCTTGAAAGATGAATTATGTAACTATATAAAAAGTAAACAATATAAGATGCAGATGTCTCAATAAGTACATGGTATGTGTGTGTGTGTGTTTGTGTATGTGCGTGTGTGTGTGTGTACACATACATGTAAGCCCCCACATATGGTGGGGAAGCAAAGTTAGTTAACTGGAGGCAGAAAACTTTTGTTTTGTAACAAAACTGTAAAGCAAATACATGCATCAGAGTTTATTAGAGTAAGGTTGTGATTGGGTCAGTGGAGTGTCCTGAATATCACCAGAATATTTTTTCCCTGCAAACTGTGCACAGAAGTAAAGAGAAAGGGTCAAGATCCAAGGAAGGTGCTAAGAACAGAGGTGCTGCACTCTTTGAGGCCAAAGCTGAGTGGGGGAAAGCTCTGGTCTGAGGAACAGTTAAAGCATAGGCTTCCAAAAATTCAGAAAAACTTCTGGCACAAAATCTGACTTGCACTGGTCTTGAATTCTGTTTACTGCTTTTCTTATTTTTGCAAACTTTTGGGTTGTACAAATTAAGAGTAAACATTTCATACAAAGTCTCCTTCATCTCTACTAGCCCTGTAGTACCTTACTCACTTAACTTGTAAAAGAATGCACCACAAAGTTGTAACAGAATGAAAAATACTTACTATGATAAGAATAATCTATTTAAAGTTTATAAAGCTAAAAGTTTAAAATAATCACTAGCGTTACTATCCAGATATATGTAGATTCAAAATTTACATGATCGTTAGAAAACTTTCAGTCATTGATTAGAGATAATTAGTTTTAATCTATTAGGCTCTCCCATCACAAAGCTGAACATAATTTGATTGTTCATACAGAAGAGTAATTTCTTCATGCAATAATTATTGACTCTGATAATTATCAATTACTAAAATAAATATTCATTTTAAAAGACCCTACTGATCCAACAACTGATTACTATGGCATTTCTCATCAGAGGAAGAGTTATTTAACAAATTACTATTTCTTAGTGACTCTCCATCTAGATATACAACAAAAAAGTATAATAGGTTTTTTATTCCAAATTCATGGAGAATATACATAGCATTAAGAGCAGGAATGGTTGTCAAAATAGATAGTGTTTTTCTTCCTTTTCAGAATTTGAACACTAATTTTTTTTTAATCTGGCACTACAGTTGAATAGAATTTTAGAACCTATTAGAAGCTTCCACATTCAGCAACTTGCTTGGTAATCATACCTGTTTTATGAGATAGTCATATAAATATCACAATAGTATATTTACAAATAAAGAAATCAAAAAATGAAAATATTAAGAAACTATTCTCCCAAAATAATTGTTATGGGACTTTAGGTAAATATACCCACTTTCATGTAGTGATATTTTCCCTATTGTGTAGTATGAAGACTGGTAGCTTATGTCTGTAATTCCTTATTATGTACTATTGTTTAACATTTAGATATTATAGTTATAAAGAGAAAAAGGGGAACAGAAGGGAATGAGAATAGAAAGGAAGAACAATTAACAAATGAAAGAGGGAAGAAAAAACGGAAGAAAGAATTGAAATCAGTTTTGTAGTGTAGATATTTCTGTAACTAAATATGCTGTTTGTCAATAATAAATATCTAGTGGAAAATTTTCTATATATATATTTTTAGAACAGTTTCTGCATGAGTTTAGTCATAACAAGTTTTTAAAAAGTTGTAGCAAGGCTAACATTTTGTTAACCAAAACTTGCTGAGTAGTACTTTTGTTTTTTATGAGAGCATTTCCCTAAGAAATGAGTAAATGAGAATTTACTCCACAACAACAGATAAACTTTGATGCAGAGGGAGTAGAAGATATACTGCGTTATCCCCACGTGCTCTTTGGAAATGATATTATTCATTTCGGTATTCAAACAAAGAGTAATTTGTAAAGGTTGAGGCTCTGCAGAGTCATTTTGTCAAATTGTTAAAGCTCACTGATTTCTTTAGGGACTGTTTCAACTGCCATGCCATTGAGGACACATCCAGAGGCCAGCTCATTTGACAGTGGTTTGGGGAAACATTTTCCTGAGTATCAATTTCCTGTCACTTTACATGCCATCTTTATAAATTATTGAAGTAATTGTAAGAGTTGAGAACACAGTGATTTCCAATGTGCCCTTATTTGATTACAATAAGAGATAGACTTACAAAAGCAGTGATGCATTAAAGCTTGTATTATTTAGTCACTACTTCTTGAGCCATTTTCTCATAAGTGTCCATCAGTCTGATAGGCTTTTCCTCTAAGAGTGAAACATAATATTCAACATATTTTTAGTGGTGTGATGCTTCATAAAAATTAAAAAGAACAGTTATTTTGCAGTAGTTTGATTTTACCGAGTAGAAAAATAAACCACCAAGAAGTTAAATGACTCTCCAAAATCCCCCAGAAAATTAGTGGCAAAGACACAGCCATAACTGAAATTCCTGATTCTTAATCTAAGGCTATTTTTCATCATAATCTGGTAAATCCATTTTCAACTCAATATTCTTCAAAACGCTTTAATGCTGATAGGTAGTGGTTGAGACTAAGAGCTCCGGAGCACATTTGCCTGGCACCACTACTTGGAAACTCGGACCTTGAGCAGGTGACTGAAACTGTCTGCTCCTCAACTTCCTCATTTGCAAAACTATTGAATGGAGCCTAACTCAGATAGTTAAATAAATTAATATGAAATCCAATTTTAAGTGCATAGAACAATGTCTTGCACGATAATCAAAATGTTAACCTTTATTATAATATTTTGATTAGTGATTATTTATGGAACAAAACAAACCACTCCAGAATTTAGTGGTTTAAAGCAGTAATTTTTGCTCATGAATTTGCAATTCAAAGAGGTATTGGGGGTTTTTACTTGTCACTGCATCTCATTGTGCCATCTGAGGAGCCTTGGATACCATAATTGTTATGGATTATATTGCACTGTGCTCAGAGAACTTAGATCCTAATTTGTTGATACTTTGTACTTCTTGATGTTCCCTCTATGGTTTAACACATGGTCAGTGATTTTTGTTTTTATATCTCAAGTGTGCTTCAAGAAATAATGTGTTCTCTAAATGTTTTTTGCAGAATTCCATGGATGTCTATTACATTGTTTATTGTGTTATATCTCCATACCTTAACTACTATTTGATCTAGAGATTCTGAGAGAGTAATTTAGAATAGTGCACTTTCATACTCTTTTGGCATTTTTTTTCAGCTTAGATATTTTCAGGTATAAAAAGATTCAGATTATATTTTTTTCCTAAATATATAATTTTTCTACACTTTATTATTAAGATGTAAGAAAAATAACTTTATTCATACATTTTATAATCAGCAGCATTCCTTGTTAGTGTTTTCTTGATATACATTCTATTTTTACTTTAATTTTTTCTATATAATTACATGCTTTCTGTATATGTATATATTTAAAATTTATGAAACAGCTTTCTATCACCATTATAATCTCTGCTTTTAAGAGGTAATTTTAATGTTTTAGCTTATTTTTGTTACGAATACAATTGAAAATATTTCTCTCATATTATTTTGTGTTTTCTACTTGGTATGCTTTTTTTAATTCTATTTTCCTACTCATTCATTCCTCTATAAAATTTACCAAATTCTGTTGGTTGCCTTATTTTCTTCTACAATTTTGAAATGTGTTCATTTTCCTATTATTTTCACAGCGAACCTCTTGAAATGTTAATAGATTTGTCAGAATGCAATATTGTTATCTCTTTTCTACCAAATAATAAAAGCACAAAATAACATTGAATCTATTTCTTTCCGTCCTCCATATTATCTTTGTTATTTTAGTTTTAGCTCGTTTTTGGTAATCCAGGAACAATTTCTGTAAATTTATAACGAATGTTTGTAGAATTTTACTTTGACAGATATTTATGTAAATTTGCAATCACATACCAAAGTAAAAGAACAGTAAATGGAACCCCATACAGTTACATACATTAACAGTTCTCTTTTCAAATTGTATGTAACTGTTGCCACGCTACAGTCACCTTCAGATTTTATCAGTAATTTTTTGTCCACTCTTCACTCAAGCTTTTTGGCCGCAGTATTTTAAAGTAATTTCTATCAATCACAACATTTTACCATGGACATTCAATTTTGCATAGCGAACAGATGAAAATATTAGTATCACTCCTTTAAAAATATTAGGAGATTTTTTTAACAAAGAATTTCATTTAATTTCCTCCTGTAATATCTGATTACGCCTGGTAAGTCTGCTTTTATGTTGTGCCACTTCCTTATTTTTTCTGTTTATTTTGCCTTTAATATTCTACTTCTAGGTGGACCAAATGTATATATGGTATATATGTGCTCCTTGACCTTGATTGCTTTTTTTTGGTCTGCGGTCCTCAGGTCTTCCTTTAATAACTGCAGATTTACAGTCATTATCATCACAAATATTACCTTATTCTATCACTCTGTTCTGGATATATTATCAGACCCTTTAAATCTGTTCCCCATCTTTCTTAAACTGCTTCATTATTTTTATCTCTGTCTTCATTAATTTTGTCTCATAAAGCTAATTTTATCACATAAAATTCTCAGCCACATTCTGTGTTATTCTTGTGGCTCTTTTTTTCATTTCTGTAAAAATCTCTTGAAATTTATGAATTCATGTGTTCTTTATAAACCTTTACTTATTTTTTCAGTGAGTATTCCATCTTTTGAGAAACATATATTCATAACAAGAAGTTTTCATTATTTTTTAATCCAAATTTGTTTTTTTATTCATACTCTTTTTGCTATTTTTATGGTTTCTATTCTTTCTTTTATCTTTTTATTCATTTAAATACATTTGTGTACCTTCCAAATTGTGTTATCTCCTTACTCATAGGTGCTATTCTTTCACATGCTAAATCTTTCACCTGCTAAATCTTTCTCGTGGTGGTTCATTTCAGTGTATATTTTATAACGTTTGATTCTGAGCTCACCATCTGTAAGCGTTTACTTTCCTGTGGAGTCCAATGTGTGCCGTATAATTGAAGATTCAAAAAAATTTTTACTTTTTCAAGGCTGCAGAGTTTTCACTATTGTGGGATCAGCTTTCATGATCAGTCTTCATAATTCAGAATTTCATTAAGATATAAGCATTTTAAAATTTCTTACAGAGTAGACATTTTAAGCAACTATTTCTTTTCTCAGTCACAAATTTCTTGCCATATCACAGGCAAAAAGAGGATACTGATCAAATCCCACTTTCATGACTAGCCATCTCATTGATACATTGAGTTTATGCAAAAGGCTCAGTAGAAGTTTTTCCTGTATTAAAACCTGAACCTCATCCTATAGGACCAATATACTGTCTGCTGTTCTCATTACCTCCCAAATTGTTAGCTCCCACTTTGTGTACCAGTTTCAAGTTACTTCTTTTTCTCTGATGCCCAAGACTCTATTGCGTTTCATTCATGTCAGAGTATGTATTTTAAACATCATAATGTTAATTTCAGTGTACTACAATGTATCTGTAGCAAAGGTCAGAAACATGTGGTGCAATATTTTGTCTAAAACATTTACAATTGCAAAATTCATTAACAGTTCTCTTTTCAAAATTAAGTGATTCAACAAAATGTCATCTAAGGTGTTTTAAAAATAAAACATATTTATGCAGTTACCTCACTAATCAAAAACAACTCTGTCAGCATTACACATATTACATGGGAGTTATCTGTGTTGAATGGTAGAAACAATAGATATTATTAAGTAATTAATGTTATTAACTGGGATGCAATTTTTTAATATTAAAAGAAATATTAAAGAACATGTTCTCTTAATGAAACAAAAGTGATCAAGAGTCTATTGTATTTTATAATACAATAACTACTAAATTAGAATCAGGTAAGATCTGAGTTTGAATACCACCTCTGCAACCAACAGTCTGATACAGGATGCACATTTTAACTTCTGAAAAGCTACTATCTCATAGAGTTTTATGATAGAGTCATTATTAAAAGTATTCTAATACTTACCTGTCAGGGGAGATACCATGATCATAAAGGCGGTTTTCCCAGGGCAAGGCTTATCCATTGCCCTCCGGATGTGCTGACCCCTGCAATTTCCCCAAATGTGGGAAGCTCGACTGCATAATTTGTGTTAGTGGGGGACTGCGTTTGCGCTTTCCCTTGTTAATGAATAAATAAATAAATAAATAAATAAAAGTATTCTAAAGTCTGTGAGGATCTATAAATATGTAAATCATTTTAACTACTATATAGTATTTCGTTTCACTGTGAATTTGTTGTAAAATGATTATGGCCATAAGTGCATATATCAAGAAAAGAGAAACAGTTGGGCGTGGTGGCTCATGCCTGTAATCCCAGCACTTTGGAAGGCTGAGGTGGGTGAATTACCAGGTCAGGAGTTTGAGACAAGCCTGGCCAGCATGGTGAAACCCCATGTCTACCAAAAATACAAAAATTAGCTGGGCGTGGTGGCATGCCCCTTTAATCTCAGTGACTTGGGAGGATGAGGCTGGAGAATTGCTTGAACCTGGAAGGTGGAGGTTGCAGTGAGCCAAGATTGCACTACTGCACTCCAGGCTGGGCAGCAGAGTGAGATTCCATCTCAAAGGAAAAAAAAAAGAGAGAGAGAGAGAGAAAAAAAATGGAGAGAAAAACACAATATTATAAAAAGTTGCTAAAATATATTTTAACAACTTAACTTTCTATTTTTATTTTAAACACATGATAAACAAATCTCATTTTATATTAAAATTGTTTGCACAGTACTTCAAATTTATAAAGTACCTTTGCATGGTTTATTAGTTTCCTACAGCTTCTGTAATAAAATCTTACAAACTTTTTGGGTTAAAACAACAGAAATTTGTTTCTCTCATAGTTCTAAGGCTAGAAGTCTGAAAACAAGATGGCAGTACACTCTCTGATAGCTCTAGGAGAGAATTTCTTTCAGGCATTTCCCTTAGTTTCTAGTATTACTGTAAATCCTTGGTGTTCCTTGGCTTGTAAATATATCACTGTAGTATCTGTATCTCCATCATCACATGATATATTCCTGTGCATTTTGGTCTCTGTGTCTCTTTTTTTTTGCAAGACTACTAGTCATCTGGAATTAAGGGGTCAGCCTATTTCAGTATGACTTCATCTTGACTTAATCATATTTGCAAAGATCCTATTTCCAAATAAGGTCCCATTCATAAGTACAAAAATTGAGGGTTTGAACATATCTTTATGAGGGATACAATTTTACCAACATCATCTAGACATTAGAAACATACTAAGGATAAAATATGAACAACTCTGTGCCCACAAATTTGAAAGTTTAAGAGTAAGGGAACAATTTATTGAAAGACACAAAATACCAAAACCCACTCAAGAAGAAATAATTTGAATAACCTTATACCTGATAAGTTAATATACATATCTGAGTACTGAGGCAAGTGCTGAGACAAAGGGAATTCTTTGGTTAATTTTACCAAACATTTGAGGATGAAATGGTTATCCTCCACAATCTTTTTCAAAAAACAGGAGCAATGGAGATTACTTCCCAACTCATTTTAAGAGACCAGCATTATAGTAACAGCAAAACCAGATAAATGTGTTAACGAGAAAGCAAACTATACATCAATAGCTCTCATGACAACAGACATAAAACAAGGGTAAAAAATGCTACCAATCTGAGTCCAAAAATATGTAAAATGATAATACACCATACTAAGTGGGGTTTAATTAATGAATGCAAGGCTGGTAAAACATGTTCATCAAGAAATGCAATTTATCATATTAACAGAATGGGTAAGAAGAAAAATGAATGACCATATTATTAGACAGAAAAGTCATTCAAAAAATTCAACACATTCAAAAAACTATGAAGAAGGAACTTCCTTAATCTAATAAAAGATATACAGGACAAACTTACAGGTAAGATCATACTTAGTGGGGACAGACTGAAGACTTACACCGCCTAAGATCAGAAAGGAATGATGGCCTCTCCCACAACTTCTATCCAATATTGTACTGAAAGTTCTTGTTATTGTAGTTGATGACACAAATATAAATAAAATATATACAGAGTAGAGAGGAGTCCAAGAAATAAAACTATCTTTATTTACAGATGACAAAATTGTCTATGTGGAGAAACTCCAAAGAATGAAAAAAAAAAAATGCTGGAACTGATAAGCAAGCATGACAAGATTGCATGACACTAAGATACGATGTGAATACAGAAAAGTGAAATGCTATTTTATGAGAAATTGGAAACTGAAGTTAAAAAATCAATTTGCAATAGCAATGAAAACCACAATGTTTAAACTAAAATATAATAAATATGTACAGAAACTGAATTTGGAAAGCTACAAAATACTGACGAAAAAGCTCAGAGACAAATTTATGTTTACAGATTGAAAGACTCAATCCTAAGATGTCAATTCTTCTTAACTTAAAACACATATTGAAGGCACTGTCAATGAAAATTCCAAAAATTTGTTTTACAGATACTGAAAAACTGGTTCTAAAATATGTATGTAGAGAAAAAGACCTCTAACAACCATAAAAACACTGAAGATAAACAAATTTAGATTAATGATATGGCCTGATTTTCAGATGTACTGAAAGAAGGACAGTGTGATATTGGCAAAGGAATAGGAGCATAGATCAATGAAACAGAATGGGGTATTACATAAGTAGAATCAAACAAGCACAGTCAATTGAGTGTTTTTTATAAAGTGCAGGGCAATTTAATTGTTAAGCTGTAGTCTTTCAACACATAGTTCTCAAATGATTGGGTGTTCATATTTTAAGGAAAGAATCTAGACACATATCTTACAACTTATAAATATTTTAACTTGAATAAATCACAAATGTAAACAAAATCTATATGACTGAGTTTGAAAATGAGTGTTCAGATATAACCCAAAAGCATACAAAAGAATTTTTAAAATAAATGATATTTGACTTTTTTAAAATTAGAAAACTTTTGTTTTGCAAAAGACACTGTTAAAAGAATCATTTACTAATTCACAGAGTGGGAGAAAACATTTGCAAATTACATAGCAGTTAAAGATTTTTATCCAAATTAACAAAGAAGTTAAAACTCAAAAAAAAAAAAAAAGCAAAATAGAACAAAGACAATGCATACAGAGCAAAAGATTAAAAGGCAACTCACTAAAGAAGATATACAATTGGTAAGTAAGCAGATAAAAAGATTTTTAACAAAATTTGTCATTAGGAAAATGCAAATTAAAACAAAAATAATATACTACTATGGATCTATTACAATGGCTAAAATCCAAGAAACTAAAATTATTATCAATTTCTAACAGGAATACAGAAGAACTAGAATACTTGTTCATTGCTAGTAAGGATGTAAAATGACACAGTCACTTCAGAAAATAGTTCGGTATTTTTTTGCAAAGCTAATAATTATCTTAGAACAATATAGCAATTGCATTTCTAGAAATCTACCCAATCAAAAAATTTATGTTTACACAAAATTGTGTATATATAGAATATATATACAGAATATATTCTTTGATAAGTAAATGGCTAAACAAGTAGTATAATATTATTTAATGATCAAAAAGAATGAACTATTCAATCACATTTTGAAACCTCACGCAATTTTATGACATTATGCAGAAACAAAAACAATAAATATGATAAACAGATAAGTGTTTGCCAGAGGTTTTTGTATAGGCCTGTTGAGTAGATGAAGTACAGTGTATTTTTTAGGGTAGTAAATGTATTGTGTATGAAACTATAATGGTCAAAACTCACAGAATTTCACAGGACAAAGAGGAGGCCTTAATACAGTGAAATAAAAGAAATTCACTTAAGAGGTTGGACAATCCAAGGGTGGAATACAGGCAATAGTAAAGTATATAACACTATTAGAAACACATGAAATAACCTCTTTTAAGGAGGTTGGAGAAGAAGGTTCTGCCCCAACTGTCTGTGGAAATAAGATTCAAAGACTAAAATCAAAAAGAGCCACATGCAAGTACCACACTTTCAGTAAAGTTGTTCCCATGATGGTTTAGGTTAACAATTCTGAAACAGAATTAACATAAATGCGTAAGGGACAGTAGGAGCAAATTTCTCACTTTTGGGACAGGAGAATTACAGACAAGAAAAGGAGAAACGCTGGAATAAATCACATGATACGGGATCAGTATATCTATGGAAACTAATGATTATCTTAATGCAGATACAGAGGATATCCACACAAATTTTTATGAGCATATGTATATACATGTGTTTTATAAGCATAAATTTCCTTGCTGTCATTTGGAAATTCCTAGAAGCAATAAGACCCCAGTAGCAATTAACACATCCAGAGCCCAGAGGTTGGTTTCTAATAGCATTTGCCAAGAAAAGGAAGCTGAGCTCATTAACGAAATGGTTCAATCTAGGGCTTCAGTGGTAATATACAAGATGAGCTTAGAGTATCTTTATTATCAGAAAATAGGGAAGTACTCAAATTTTAAAAAAAGTAATGAGTGAAGTATTTCAAAGAAACAGAGGAGCCAAGTGAAAGAGCTCCCAATGGTCCCATTCCTTAATTATGATCTATGTATAAAGACTATATTCTAACATGTACAGCATGGAAGGGTGGAGGGAAAGTGTAGTTTGATAATTGAGAAAACTAACAAATATACTATCTGTAGGTGATCAAATTTAACTTTAATAGTACAAGTTAAACTGATCACATGTATCCTTAATGTGACGTGATGGGATTGACAGTTTATTTCTATGGTTTTCTTCCTTCAGACTCATAATCTCAGTCTAATCATCGAGAAACCACCAAACAAATCCCAACTGAGAAATACTAAAATACTCAACAGTACTCCTCAAAACTTTCCAGGTCATCAAAAATAAGGGAAATCTGAGAAAATAGTCATAATCAGAAAGAGCCAAAGGAGAATGACAAGGGAAGGTAATGTGTATTCTGGATGGGATCCTAGAACAGAAAAGTGATATTTGGAGAAATTGAGGTAATCTGAAAAAAGTATGAGCTTTGGTTAATAAAATGTATCCATATTGGTTTATTAATAGTGACAATTATACCTTATTAATATAAGATGTTAAAAGTATGGGAAACTAAGCATTGGTTATATGTCTTTGCTACCTTGGCAACATATTTCCGAACCTTAAACCGTTTTAATAAAAATACAATATAATTGTTTATTAAAATACACATAACCACACACACACACACACACACACACACAGAATGAGTTCTTTGTGTTTATAAAGTGACCAAATGATACTTCTTATTCTAGATAATTTTAACCCATTAATATTGGTAAAACAATAAAAATGATTTTTGCATGTTAATATTTATTGTTCCTAATTTGACAAAGCAAGTATTACAGCATCACTTTTCACAGTCTCTTCCATTCCTGTACTGATTAAGGGGAACTATTTTTTGCTTTCTCTATTTGAGATCTTTGTTGTGCAAAATCAAGATAATGTTTGAGGAGATAAATTGAAGATTTCTAAGCCTCACTTGATGGATTATTTAAGTAGGGCATATTTACTGGCAGGAAAACAAATGAAGAGATCCAGAAGTGATAGTTAAATAGATTGAAATGCACACACACACATGCACATGGAAAAGAGAATTCTTTATATTTATACAGGGAATAAATGACCTATATTGTAGTTCTTGCTCTAGATAATTTAAACCCATTATAATTGGTAAAACAATAAAAATTATTACTCTTTACTAATATTTGTTGTGTCTGATATGACTAAACAAATATTACCACAAGACTTTTCAGTATCATCCATTCCTGTACTGATTAAGGAGAATGATTTTTGCTTTGTCTATAAACCTTTTATGTGCAAAATCAAGATAATGTTTGAGAAGATGAATTGAAGTTTTCTAAGGCTCACTTCGTCGATGTATTTAAGTAGGGGATATTAATGAACAGAAAACAAATGAGCAGATCTAGAAGTATTATTTGAATATATTGAAAATTTAAAATTCAGTTCAGGCTGATATAGATGGAAAATTTAAAGGAGACTGAAAAGGAAAGAGAAATTTGGGGACACTCTATTTCATGTAGTATATATAATATGAAGAAGAATTAAGAAGTTCCTCTGTGTTAAAAGCACATTTTTTGGCATTTGAATTTCTTCAATAGAGATGTAAAATCTTTTTCAATTACTTTTTGGTCTATTGTACTTGCTTTAAATATGTCTATAATGAGAATAGATTCTAAATGACTTGACATGATGTAAGTTACAGCTACTTTCAAACTTGTTTAGGCAAAGACTACTATCATGGGGTCAGAAATTTAGTAAAATTCACTCATTGTTTCTACGCTATAAAATTTTCTTAAAGGTCAGTTGTAAAACTGAATATTTTTCTTCTTTATAAGTCTCAGCAGTAATACCATTATCTCAGTTTTGTGACAATGGCATGTGCCATGTGCAAATAGTATGCACAGATTCTCTTCTTAAATTCTGTTTGTATTTTGTGGTATATCTAATGAACATAATCTTACTGTCTTAATTCCAGATGACTTTAATTATAAGTTTTTTGGTTTAACATAATCTTGTTCATTTAAACTGCTTGTTATACCTAGAAATTAAGATACAGGCCAATACTTTTTGCATAAATAATGGTATTTGACAGAAATAAAATAGAAACTGGCAGGGCACAGTGCCTCATGCTGGGAAGTCCAGTGTTTTGGGAAGCAAAGGTAAGAGGATTGCTTGAGTCCAGGAATTCAAGACCAGCCTGAGCAACATAATGAGACCTTGCTTTTTAAAATAAATATACAGAAATTAGCCAGGTGTGGTGACATGCATCTTAGTCCCAGTGACTCAGAAGGCTCAGGTGGGAGGATGGCTGAAGCCTAGGAGATTGAGGCAACAGTGAACCATTCACCCCACTACACTGCAGCCTGGGTGACAGGGTGAGCCCCTATCTCAACGACAACAACAACAACAAAGAAAGATCAACTGAATTGCAGTAACTGAATTAAAGTCAGTGAATTACTGTGTTAGTTTACTATGTTTTCTCTCATAGTAGGAAATAATACATTCAGAATGATGTTTCAGGAAATGTACCATAGCATAACCTTGCAACAATTAAGAGAAGTAAAACAAATATTTAAAAATAATTGGAAAGTTGTTGTTTTAGTCATTCATTAACTCTCCCATTATGTTATATAACTGTTTGTATTATATTTTTTGCTGACAAAAGGAAAGCAGAACCAGAAACTGTTAATTTATGCTAAAATATATTTTTATGAAAGGTTATTAAGTAATTCACAGAAGTGGTTTGATCTAGAACCAAGGGACGAAGGTAGAGTCAAGATTCTGTAACCATAAAAATGTTCCCAGGGAACCGCTGCTGGGATTTCTGACACGGAATAATTGGCTCTGAATCTCCACCAAAGCCACCTCAAATAAATCTTAAATGGTCCTATGCTTTTGACTATAACACAAGTGACTAAATTTGTTGGTAGAAGTCTAATGATTAGACTCTGAATAGGTTGGGCTTATGTGGCTGAGTAGAACAAGAATATTTCAGCTCAATTACCTCTAAATGGAAATTGTACAGAGGTCCTTATTTTCATTTGCATAGGTATAGACAAAGACATCATGGGTGTGAATTGTCCCAAAAGAGAGACTGACTCATAGAATATATTTGAGAAACTCAAAAAAGTCTTTAAGAAGAAAAGACTCAGCTTTGCAACCCACAAGTGGATTTTTAAAAAGCCCAGTTTATAGCTGTACCAACATAGCAAGGTCTTTGCAACACCTTACTACTCTTCCTTATCCCTTACATAATGAAATATAGCAATATTGGGAAAACACTGGAATTGAAATTAGTGAGTGTGAGTGTATTTATCAGTTTCTTTCCTATTAACTGAGTGACCTTGGTGCAATTATCAGTGAGTTTCAGTTTGTGCGTGTGCGTGTGCATGTGCGTGCGTGTGTGTGTGTGTGAAGAAAAAGCATATACTCTTATAAGAATGCTCTCCCTAGAATATATAAAACCAAACTGTGCTCTGACCACCTTGGGCACAAGTCTTCAGGACTCCTGAGGCTGTGGCATGAGCACGTGTCCTCAACTTAGGCGAAATAAATTTTCTAGACATATGCTCTCTCTCTCTTTCTGGCAGTGTTGTTTGAAGGATCAAATAAAATAAAATCATGTATCTGAACTGTCTTATGAATCCTAAAGCAATATAAATTAAGATGTGCTTGTTATTTAAGCATCACTCAGATCACTCAAAAATCCTTGTGAGATTTTCAAATGAACAAGTAATAAATGATAATCATGACAAATAAATATAATAAAGAGTACCAAATTTAAAACACTGTTTAGAGTTCTTATAATGCCTATTTAGAATTATAACATTAAGCAAAAGATATAGAGCTTCATTATTCCCTACATATAAAATATCAAACTTATATTGAAGTAATAACCAGCAAGTAAAAAAGATTTACTGCTTACACAAATATAATTGGGCATTGATGCAGAATTTGTCCTCAAACCCAAGCACTTATATCAGATATATTTCTGTAAATTGGAGAAAAACAGTCTCTAAATTTAGCATATGTTAAAGGCTATAAATGGCAAATGAAGAAAAGCTGTCTTAGTAGTGTGATAAACAACATAGCACCATCATAACCTTGATGCATGGACCAAAAAGAAAGTAAGGGCATGATGGTTTTGTGACTATGCAGTCATTGCTCCCGTAGCTAAGGTAACCCATTAACAATGCTTTCCGTAAGGTGATTTGCTAGGATCAGACTATTCTAGGACTATAGAGATCTACAGCTGTTTGCTGTAGACGAGAAAAGATAGAAGGGAAACAATGCAATCCAAATCCACACTGACCTGAGCTAGCTTCATTGCTGGGAAAAATGCAGCCAAGAATCAAGGATAAAGACAGAACAGAAAACCAAAATAACAACAAAAACAAAGAGGGTAAAAAATAGGATCACAGCAGATGGGAGTGGTGAATTGGGGAATTCATTTCAGAGCTGAAGTTTTGCTTACGTGTTCTTTTTATATAGTTTTAATATGTGATGGATAAGATTATTAGTTTGTAATTTTAGATATCTTGCAGAGAATCAGATTCCTGGCTTGAAGTTGGAAAAGCTGTTCACATCTAGAATATGGACTTCATTTTCCAATAAGAATAGTTTTAAATACGGGGACAGAATCACTAATTTATTGGTTAGAGGAACTTGGTCAGTTTTGAAAAGATCCTTATTTAGAGGTGAAGTATAGGTCAAATAATGAAGTAAAAATAGAATATATTTGTTAGAAAAAATATGGTCAAATGAAGTATGAGAAACATGTCAAAAGTATAAACTACGTTAAAGGAAAATAAATCTTGGGGCCCCCAAATCACTAAGCTAAAGGGAAAAATGAAGCTGGTAACTGATTAGCACCAAACTACCTCCCATTCTGTACAAAGTGATCCCTCTGCTCACTGACATAAATACATATCTGAGTGCCTTCTTTGGAAAGGCTAATCAGAAACCCAGAAGAATGCAACCATTTGTCTCTTATCTACCTGTGACCTGGAAGCCACCTTCCCGTTTCAAGTTTTCCTGCTCTTGCTTCAAGCGACCCACCTTTCCAGATCAAACCAATGTTCATATTGCATATGTTGATTGATGTCTCATGTCTCCCTAGAATGTCTAAAATCAAACTGTGCTATGACCACCTTGAGCACTTGTTGTCAGCACTCCTGAGGTTGTAACTCCGGTGTGTGTCCTCAACCTTGGCAAATAAACTTTCTAAATTAGCTGAGACCTGTCTCAGATTTTGGGGGTTCACCAGTGGAAGGTAATAAAACAGTCATTTCAGCAGCAGGAAATGTCGCTCCTTTTCTCAGCAAAATGTGGACCAAGAGTGTGGTATAGAAGAAATTCATTGGTAGTAAAAATGTTGCAAAAATGATATAGAGAATTAACTACCAATAATAAAAAAGATATATTTTATGACACATTCTTTCTTGATATTTACACCTACCTTGAGAGCAGGTATTAATTTCTGCACTTGAAAGGTGAGGAAAATAAGGCTAAAGAAAATATTTGCTTTCCCCAAAGCCAGATACATTAAAGCCACTCAGGGTTTAAAACTTATCTCATTTTCCTAAATCTTATCTTCTTTTCTTTTTTTGCCTTGATTAGATTTAATATTTTTTTAAAAAATAAATTTTATTGTGTATATTTGGAGTTTATAGCATAACATTATGGGATACATATAGATAGTAAAATGGTTATTATTGTGAAACAAATTAACACAGCTGTCATCTTATACTTTTTCTGTGACAAGAGCAGCAAAATCTACTTATTTAACGAAAATCTCTAACATAACACAATTGTATTAACTATAGTTACAATGTCCAACATTAGATCGCTAGACTTGTTTATGCTACATATCTACTACTTTTACCTCCATCTCCTCATTTTCCTACCCTTCCCCCCACCCTCCACTCCTGATAACCACTGTTTTATTCTCTCTGTATATTTGAAGTTTTTTGTTTTCCAAATTCCACATATAAGTGAGATAATGCATTATCATTGAATTTCTGGCTTATTTCACTTAGCATAATGTCCTCCAAATTATCCACTTTGTGGCAAATGACAGTATCTCCTTCATTTTTAAGACTGAACAATATGTATTGATTATATATAGCACATTTTCTTTATCCATCGATCCATCCATGAACACTTAGGTTGTTTCCATTATCTTGGCTATCATGAATAATGCTGCAATCAACATAAAAGTGCAGATATCTTTACCATAGTGATTTCATTCCCTTGGCATATATAAGCATAAGAAGGATTGCTGCCTCATATGGTGATTCTATTTTAAATTTCTTTTTTTAATTTTTTGTTGTTGTTAAAATATTTTTTGAAGCTTTTTTAAAAATTTTACTTTAGGTGCATACTATATGTCATTTCTCTGCATGTTATCCCTCCCCACTTCCTACCCCTCATCTTCTCTCCCCTACCCCCACAACTGCCCCCAGTGTGTGATGCTCCTCTCCCTGAGACCACGTGTTCTCATTGTTCAACACCCACCTATGAGTGAGAACATGCAGTGTTTGGCCTTCTGTTCTTGTGTCAGTTTGCTGAGAATGATGGTTTCCAGATTCATCCAAGTCCCTACAAAGAGCACGAACTCATCATTTTTTATGGCTGCATAGTACTCCATGTTGTACATGTATCACATTTTCTTTGTCCAGTCTATCACCGATGGTCATTTGGGTTGGTTCCAGGTCTTTGCTATTGTACACAGGGCTGCATTGAACATATGTGCGCATTGTCTTTATAACAGAATGATTTAAAATCCTTTGGGTATATACTCAGTAATGGAATTGCTAGGTCAAATGGAATTTCTATTTCTAGATCCTTGAGAAATTGCCACATTGTCTTCCACAATGGTTGAACTAATTTACACTCCCACCAACTGTGTAAGAGTGTTCCTATTTCTTCACATCCTCTCCAGCATCTGTTGTCTCCAGATTTTTTAATGATCGCCATTCTAACTGGCATAAGATGGTTTCTCAATGCGGTTTTGATTTGCATTTCTCTAATGACCAGTGATGAGCATTTTTTCATATGTTTGTTGGTCTCATATATGTCTTCTTTTGAAAAGTGTCTGTTCATATCCTTCACCCACTTTTGAATGGGGTTTTTTTTTCTTTTATATCTGTTTTAGTTCTTTGTAGATTTTGGATATTAGTCCTTTGTCAGATCGATAGACTGCAAAAATTTTTTCCCATTCTGTTGGTTGCTGATTCGCTCTAATGATGGTTTTTATTTACTGTACAGAGCTCTGAATTTTAATTAGATCCCATTTGTCTATCTTGGCTTTTATTGCCATTGCTTTTGGTATTTTAGTCATCAAGTCCTTGCCTATGCCTATGTCCTGGATGGTTTGGCCTATGTTTTCTTCTAGTGTTTTTATGGTGTTAGGTTTTATGTCTAAATCTTTAATCCATCTGGAGTCAATTTTAGTGTAAGGTGACAGGTAGGGGTCCAGTTTCTGCTTTCTGCATATTGCTAGCCAGTTTTCCCAACACCATTTATTAAACATGGAATCCTTTACTCATTGTTTGTTTTTGTCAGGTTTGTCAAAGATCAGATGGTTGCAGATGTGTGGTGTTACTTCTGGGGCCTCTGTTCTGTTCCATTGGTCTATGTCTCTGTTTTGGGACCAGTACCATGCTCTTTTGATTACTGTAGGCTTATAGCATAGTTTGAAGTCCAGCAGTGTGATGCCTCCAGCTTTTTTCTTTTTGCTTAGGATTCTCTTGGCTATGCGGGCTCTCTCATGATTCCATATGAAGTTTAAAGTGGTTTTTTCCAGTTCTGTGAAGAAGGTCATTGGTGGCTTGATAGGGATAGTGTTGAATCTATAGATTACTTTGGGCATTATGGCAATTTTCACGATATTAATTCTTCCTAACCATGAATATGGAATGTTTCTCCATCTGTTTGTGTCCTCTCTTATTTTGTTGAGCAGTGGTTTGTAGCTCTCCTTGAAGAGGTCCTTTACATTCTTTGTTAGTTGTATTCCTAGGTATTTTATTCTCTTTGTAGCAATTGTGAATGGGAGTTTGCTCTTGATTGGCTCTCTGTTTGTCTGTTATTGGTGTATAGGAATGCTTGTGATTTCTGCACATTGATTTTGTATCCTGAGACTTTGCTGAAGTTGCTTATCAGTTTGAGAAGATTTTGGGCTGAGATGATGGGGTCTTTTAGATATATGATCATGTCACCTGCAAATAGAGACAGTTTGACTTCTTCCTTTCCTAATTAAATATCCTTTATTTCTTTTTCTTGCCTGACTGCTCTGGCTAGAACTTCCAATACTATATTGAATAGGAGTGGTGAGAGAGGGCATCCTTGTCTAGTGCCAGATTTCAAAGGGAATTCTTCCAGCTTTTGCCTGTTCAGTATGATATTGGCTGTAGGTTCGACATATATAGCTTTTATCATTTTATGATATGTTCTGTCAATATCTAGTTTATTGAAAGTTTTTAGCATGAAGGGCTGCTGAATTTTGCCAAAGGCCTTCTCTGTATCTATTGAGATAATAATGTGGTTTTTATCTTTGGTTCTGTTTATGTGATGGATTACGTTTATGGATTTGTGTATGTTGAACCAGCCTTGCATTCCCGGGAGGAAGCCTACTTGATTGTGATGGATAAGCTTTTTGATGTCCTGTTGCAATCGATTTGCCAGTATTTTATTGAAGATTTTTGTGTCGATGTTCATCATGGATATTGGTCTGAAGTTTTCTTTTTTAGTTGAGTCTCTGCCAGGTTTTGGTATCAGGATGATGTTGGTCTCATAAAATGAGTTAGGGAGGATTCCCTCCTTTTGCATTGTTTGATACAGTTTCAGAAGGAATGGAACCAGCTCCTCCTTATATTTCTTTAGGAATTTCCATACTCTTTTTCATAAGGGCCATAGCCATCTACACTCCCACCAACAGTATATGAAGGTTCCCTTTTCTCCACAACATTGCCAACATTTATCTTGTTGTCTTTTTGATAATAGTGATCCTAATGGTGTGAGGTAGTAGCTTATATTGGTTTTAATTTTCATGTCACTTATGATTCATAAGATTAAATGTCTTCCATATACCTGCTGGCCATTTTTATGTCTTCTTTGCAGAAATGTCAGTTCATATCCTTTGCCCATTTTTTAACTAGGTTATTTGTTTTCCTGCTATTGAGTTTTAAGTGTTCTTTATAAATTTGTGGTATTAGCCTCTCATTATATGTGTGGTTTGCAAATATTTTTTCTAAGTCCATAGGATGCCTTTTCATTTTGTGGACTATTTTCTTTGCTGTGGAGAAGTTTTTTAGTTTTATGTAGTCTTCTTAATTTAGTTTTGCTTTTGTAGGCCAAGTATTTTGTGTGATATCCAAAAACTCATTACCAAAGCCAACATCAAAGAGCTTTCCATCAATGTTTTCTTCTGGGGTTTTATAATTACAGGTCTTAAATTTAGGTATTTTATCCATTATATCCTATCTTCTTTAATCTACTACTATGCTCTGTAAAAAAATGGAAGAAACAATTTCTGCACATATAGTGTATGAAAGCTTGTCTTCAATTGATTTTTATGCCATGCTCTTACTCACTCATACAAATAGTAGCTAGAGTAAGTAAGATCATTTTGAATTAAGTATTTTAAATGCATTACATTGTTTTATTTTAAATGGAATAATCTAGTGATTCAAACACAATAAGTCAAAATAGCCATTTTGTTTGCATTTTGCAGATTTGCAAAACAGTCATGATTTCAGGTAACATGCTTGGCTATTTAATTTACTGAAGTGTGCAATTAAGAAAATGGTGTTAGATCACCTTAGAACGTGTAAGTAGATAAGCCAATTAGTGGTTTCAAAGCATGATTACTAAAATAAGGACATGTTAAATAGATGCTATCAATTTTGTATACCACTAGATTAGAATCATATCTCTATAAATTATTTTGTTTTGATCCTATAACTTTTAAAAGTGCTTATTTGTGGTATTTTTACTTATTCACAGCTTTTCAAACTACTAAATTTATAATTGTAATACTATTCTCAGTTAACTGTTGTCAAGCTTTCTATGACCTTCCCTTTTTCTTTTATAATGAATGCCAACACTTCTTAGCATGGTATATTAAATAACAATTTTTTCACACTATAGTAATTCTTCAAACTCATTTTATATTATCACTCTATTTTACCATATACTGCAGCCAAAATAAATTATGATTTTTGCTATACCCAGTATATCTTTTTATTTGCAATATCACTATCTCTACATCTTTTATAGTTTTATTCACTCTTTAAGAGATAGTTGGAATACCAGCTTCTACACCATTTTAGTTTAATCAAGGTTATAAATGATTGCTTTCTATTTTTCTGGAAGAACACTTTAGTTATAAAAATTATTTTAATTTTCTTTATGGTTCTCTGCCCATACTGTTTGCTCCAACTAGATTATAAGTTATTCTTCTTTAAGGACCATATCCTTATCATTTTGTTCCCAATGCAAAGCAAAGATTGTTCCAAACAGTAATATGTAATTATTAGGAGTATTTTAACTAACTTTTGAGATAAATTAAATGTAATGGCCTGACTATCTACAGAAGTAAGATTGGGAGAATATATCAGAGAGTAATTACATTTTCAGAATAGCTATTGCTTTATTTACCAAGTACCAGAGATAAAAATAATACAGTCTATAATTATTTAAAGTCTGTAATATGCCACTTATTTTATATTTATTTGTTTTTCTTAAGTACTCTGAAAAGTGAATATTCTGTATTCTATTTTACATGTGAAAAAAAGTGAGTTTCAGAAATTAAGTATTTTTTTTCCTAAATCACAAGACAGTTGTAGAGGCAGGATTTAAGACAGAACAACCAAATAAAAATTAGCAAGAATATAGAAGAAATCACTAAAATCACCCATCAACAGTATCTAATTGACATTTTTCAGAACACTACGTGTTATAATAACAAAATATATAATCTTTTAAAGCACTAATGGAACATATACTAAAACAGATCATATTCTTGGCCATAAAACAAACTTCAATAAATTAAAAAATTATAGTCATACAGGGCATATTCTAACAACTATAGAATTAAACCAGCGATCAAAAAAAAAAAAAAAGAAAAGAAAAGAAAAGAAAAATCTCTAAACACTTGAAAAATCCAATATACTTTTAAGAAATTCCGTGCATCAAAGAGGAATCCTCGAAGGATATAAAGAATACATTTAAGTAAAATAAACTAAAAATACAATATATCAATTGTTGAGACATAATATGAGCAGTGCTGAGAGAAAAAAGTGATAGTATTAAATGCTTACATTAGAAAATAGACAATATATCAAATACATGATCTAAACTCCTATCTCAAGAACGTAGAAGAAAAAAGAAGAGCAAAATAAGAAACGAGCAAGCAGGAGGAAGGGAACAATAAAAGAAAGAACAGAAATACATGAGCTAAAAAACAAAAAAGTAATACATGAAATCAGTGAAACAAAAATCTGGACATTTGAAAAGTTTAATAAAATTGACAATATCTAGCAACACTGATAAGGAATAAAATAAAAAGCTTATAAATTACTAATATCAGAGATAAACAGGGGATATCCCTACAGACACTGCAGACATCAAAAGACTGATAAGGTAATGAACAACTATATTACAGTTCAAAGAACTGCAAGTCTCTCATACCTTATTTAAGAAAGAGTCTCTAAAACCCAAAGACAATAGGCGAGACATAAGCAAGAATGCTAGAGGGAATTTTAGCCTTGTATACTCCAGGTACAGTAAATACAACACCTCACATTCACAGCAATTCAAAACATATTTTAAAACCCTTCCCTAATTAGAAAAGAGCATTTTATTATTCTCTTTATAATCACAGAAGATGAATGCTGAGAGAAAAAAGCTTCTTATTTCTGTAGTCAGGCCATTACACTCAATTTCTCCCAAAAGTTAGTTAAAATACTACTTATAATTACATATTACTGTTTTGAACAATTGGGAACAAAATAATAAAGATATGTCCTTAAAGATAAACCTCTTCTACAAGAAGCTCTGCTTTCATTTCTCTTCTGTTATATTTTATTTATGAGGCATCATTAATACATATTAGGGGTCATAATTTTACACAAGATAATCTGAGGGGAAAAAACTATTTGTTGAAGAAAAATGACCTCATTTGTTGTCCAGTGTTTTATTATTATTTTCATGTCAAAGAACAAATTGAAGTTTTTAGTGTGTGCTCTTATACACAAATATATTATCTTTATGCCACATTTTGAAATATCATGGAGTTACTTCCTTGATTCAAATTTCTTCTGAGAACGTCAGGTTGCTCAATTTTACTTCAATGATTTCAATAATTTAATATTTACTGGTTTGAGAAATAATGCTTTAATTTCAAACCAAAGGAAATGCAATACTGCACAACTTTCTAGATGGTCAATACCAATCCAAAATGTTGCATTTAAATTATTAACTATAGAAACTGCTTTAACTCTTCCATGGCTTCTGGTACAGTCATTAAGTCTGTTGACAGCTCAGCTATTCAGAGTTCTTTGTAAAGTTCATTCACTATCATGTAGCCTTGGTCTTAACATAATGTCATCATTGGCCAGGGGCATACCTCTTCTAGAATATAGTTTTATTCACTTATTTGAAACATTTATAACATTAAAAACCCAGCCTCATAGCCCAATATATTCACACAGAAGACTTATATTTCTCTGAGAAGTGTCAGTAAACACATATTCAATAACTTTAGTATTTATTACATTTAGGTGACATCTGTGTCTATTTGCACTTGATTTTAAGCTCCTTGAGGTTTGGTCCACATATTACTCTCTACATTCTCAGTGTATAGCACAATACCTAACCTGTGCGGAGACTCAATAAGCAAGAAACATGTGAAAAAATAACCAATAAATAAATTAATCAATGTGGGATTAACATGACATCGATCTCATTTATTCAGCAAAAAAGAATCATGCACTTTCTATATGGTGCAAAGACTGATTATATAAGTGCTTCAAAAAAAACAGACACTTTTATGCTGTATGTACTTTAATTGTATTTACCTAAAAATGTATCTTTTATAAATAAAACGTCAACCAACATTTTAATTTTTTAAATGTAATTAAAATGAGGTTGTTAATTATGTTCTAGAGTCAGTTTTCTACTCGGGATTGCAGCAGGACACAAGGACATTTGTGTATATAATCATGAAACACTCAATACCAGAGTGGTCAATTTGTGAGCTGGAGATCTGGACTCTGCTATGTATCACCTGTAGGACCTGGGGCAAATCAGTTCACCTTTCTATGTTTTGATTCCCTCTTTAAAAATAGGGAATAATGATAATACCTATATATGAATGGATGCCACCAAGCTTCAATAAGTGAATTTGTGTGAATAACAAGAAACAACACCTGGCACATGGTAAGCTCTGAACAAATGTACCCATTATTATTTTTATAAGATTATTTGTCACCAAATGAAAGCATTCTAGAATCACTACAAAATTGAAGTTTAATTTTATGGAGGAAAATGTAGTTTCCACTTCCTATAAAATGTCTATTCCATAAGTCTGACCATTACTTGTATACATATCTTGCTGTCTTAAATTCCTAATTGTGGCTGGGCGCCATGGCTCACACCTGTCATTCCAGCACCTTGGGAGGCTGAGGTGGGCAGATCAGAAGGTCAGGAGATCAAGAACATCCTGGCTAACGCGGTGAAATCCTGTCTTTACTAAACATTCAAAAAATTAGCCAGGCATGGTGGCGCACACCTGTAGTTCCAGCTACTTGGGAGGTTGAGGCAGGAGAATCATTTGAACTCAGGAGGCGGAGTTTGCAGTGAGCCGAGATAGTGCCACTGCACTCCAGCCTGGGCAACAGAGCAAGGTTCTATCTCAAAAAAAAAAAAAAATCCTAATTGTTTCCTGAAAAAATGACTGCACAGATATATCTGAAAAAAATATTGTTACTTATTTTTTGTGGGGGAGAGAGGGTCGTCTGATTTTATTTCTGCATTTGTTTTTGGATTTGGGCCTAAGACAATCCTCAAGGATAAAGAAGTATCAAGGGAGTAAGCTTTCATAAAAATATACAGATGGAATTATTTTGCCTCTCCAAAATCAAAATCCTAGTTAATGAATTTAAATAAACTTCTTGCAGAAAAAGAATAAACCATACAATAAAGAAGGTAAAAGACTCCATGAGGTACTTAATGTAATAAGGTATATACTATCCTCCACACCTCTTCACCAAATAAGTGTGCCAATGTAATTATTTCTCCATCCAAAGGCTGTGTGGCATTATCTTTTCAATTGAACCTTAATGTGTGTGTATAGATACACTTGTGCATACACACAAACTTAACCTGCCTTCTGTATTACCTCTTTACCCTGCATAAGTTTTATGTTACTAAGTGTAAGAAAATGTGCTACTATAGTACTGTTATTCTCCTTCAAATATGCTGGTTTGTGTACCATGCATCTTAGTACAATAATTGTGTCCAACAATGCTTTGTGGAGCCAAACCTAATTCAAATTAATTAGAAAAGTTCTTAATGTAGAGATAGAAGTTCAAAAGTCAGGGCTATCTAAATAGAGTGCATGAGTCTGAGTTCTGTACGGCTTAATTTATGCATGGCTTCAGACATTAAAATCTCTTACTACCCACTTTTGAAACACCTTTGGGTCCCACAAAACATTCACTTTAACTTGATTGTTAAAATTAATAGTATCATGATTCTAGTTCAGCCCGTTTAAAACATCAAATTCTCAGACATTCTAAGACAATGCAAAATGGAAAAAATGGGAATAGAGAGTCATAAGATTTTTATGAGTAATGCCATGTTTTTTTATATTATATTTATTAAAAATAATAGTTGTAAACACCTGTGAACTAACAATTATAATGCCTAGATGACTACAAATGTTTTCCCTGAAGTGTCAATACAATTTAATCACCAGATTTTATTAGGGACCCACTATTGGTCAATTTACTAGTGTGCAAAGGGGACCTATTATCACCAGGTGAGTTTTCTTAATTTTCAACAATTCTAAATTAAATGTCAGCCTCTGTGACTCTTCCTTAAAACAATTTAATTGTTCTTGCATTTATAACTGTCATCTGAGGCACAGTAAAAAGAAATTTCAATAGAGAAGTGACAATTAGAATATAGCATGTCCTCAAGGATTTTGTCCAGAGAGATTCCATTATGTAAATTGCTAGCTTTCGTGCCTCTGAATTCAATTCCAAGGTACCAGGATATTCAAAATTAAATCAAGTTGGAGTTATAAAGTGAACTTCCAATACAACTGGCAACTTAAGAGACTTTTTTCCTTTTCTCTTTCCAAATTCCAAATCTTAATTATTCTCTGTTGTCTTAAAACCTCTTGAGTTCAATATAATCACATATAATACGTGAGAATTGGCAAATACTGACTGCAGGCAGAAAAAATGACTTTTCTACTCACTTTGCATGAGATAATGTATTTCTTGAAAAGAGCACAGGTGATTCATGATACGTCTTAGGAAAATTTACTAATTTGAAGGAATGTATTTATGCTTTTATTCACAGCATGGTTTTATATAAAAATTTTAAAGAAAATGATAGGTTTTAAACTTTTTTTTTAATAGATATTCACTCTCAGATCTTTGCTCATCTGTTGTTTCAGGCTCTGCTTTTTATAATCTCTTCTACAAAGATAAATGTATTGTCTTTGGTACCATCTCTCACTCACTATTTTTTACTTATGTCCCCTGATTCTTGTATCTGAGTTGATACCTATAGTTTGCAACAAAGAAATTTTTTGCACATGAAACATAGAGGTTTGAGAAATTATTAAAATAAGCAGGCAATTAATTCCCAAGAGGTATTTACATTTAACAAAATACATACTATTAAAAATAATCAAAAAAAAGTGATTATTCTTTTAACAACCAATACAAATAATAAATCCAGCTTACTTTAATATAAATTTGTGTACTTAAATATCTGTTTACATTTAAGATGGCCTCTAGACAGAAGTGGGTGGTATCCTGAAGCCAGTTGATACAGCCTCACGGGAGCAAATTTTATGCATCTCTTCCCAACTCCACGTTCAGCAATGTTACATTTGTTGCTTAAAATTGGCCATGGTTTGAGTATTTATACCACAGAAAGCTCCAAACAGCTTCAAATCGGCTTCAGAGAACAGTGTTGAACATTTACCAGCACAGCATTAGTAAAACTATGGGCCAAAACTAACAGCCCTATAAATATAATTTTCAAGTTTAATTCTACAGATTCCCAAGCTTAACTTTTGAAGGAAAATAGAAGTTAGTGATAAAGGTGTGTAACCAATTGTAGTTATTCTTACAATTTTTACCTCAGCATATATTTTGAGTACAAGTTTAACTTTCTCCTAACAGAAGCAGGGCTCGATCACCATGGACAAAGTTTCCAGTTCTATACCACACACAAATGGGCCAAGCCTGGTAGCCAGAGATAAGAACTTAGAGGCATCTCTTCTGCCTAGTCCGCTGGGCTGCTGCTTTCCTGCCAGCTCCTTTAAAGGAACCACTCAGGCATTTGCACAAAGTGCAATATATTCCCGCATATATCTTATGCTGCTATTTCTCTCTCACTCTGTATGTTTCTGATGGTTCTTCCTGACCCAGACAAATGAAAGAATGCCCTCCCTACTGATCGTACTCTCTTTACTCAGGATCTGTAAGCAAAGAGTCTTTGAGCTTCTTTTCTATTGTGGTGGTGTATTGAATTTGTGCCTTCTATCCGAAGAACTAAGGGCTTCCCCAGATGCAGGGGAGAACACAAACGCAGGCTCCCAGAGCCAGAGTGATGGTCAGGCAGGCATAAGCAGCACACGAGTTCAGGTAAGAGTCACAGGGACACCTGCCAGTATAAATAAGTTTCCCATGTGAGGGATCCCCCTGCCCCTCCATCCAATCACAGGTCCAACAAATAGGCATTAGGCCATCCACCAGGTTAAAACTGTATCCCAAGGAAGGTCCACTAAACACTAATGTTCATTCCCATATTTTCATTAGGGCAGGGTGGCTAGCTAATCCAGTATTGGAACTCCAATTTAAATGAGGGTTCCCAAAATACTATTTTATTCTAACCATATTTCAAAGATGGAGGCTAGATGGTGTTTTCCTATTACTGGAATATAGAACATAACTACACTACACTACACTAGAATATTTAATTATTTACAGATATTTAAATAAGTCAATTTGGCTTACATACATACAACTGGTTTCAATCTGCCTTCTGTCATACATACAAATAAAGGTAGAATTTATCTGTATGTACAAGTAGCTCCTATGTGCCAGAAAATATGCAAAACATTCCATATGTCTGTGTGTGTATATGTATGTGTATGTGTGCATGTGTGTATATATATGAATTATTTTAATCCTCAAAATAGTTGTCTGATATTGGAAAAATCTGGTAATAAGGATTTATTGTTAATGCTATTCATTTAATGCATTTGAGAATTGCACTTATTGTGAATCATGGTGTTTAAATTCAATTATTAGAAATGTATGTGAAACAGTAATTTTTTAAAAGCATTGTTTTAAATACATGTATATTAGTGTGAGGATTTTTTTGTTCACTATATATCTGCACCTAGAATAAAGAAAGTCAGATACTAGGAAATGAATATTCTTAATTATTCTTAAATAGTCTGAATTTAAAATAAAAATAATACCCTCCATTTGAATGTTCATGTGAAGTCTTTTTATGTGGATTTCTATTTCGTATCTCAATGCTCTCAATATTCCTATGAATTATGCATTATCAGGTTCATTAAACAGATGCATAAACAAATTACTTTTCTTGCTGCATCTTTGTGTAGCTTCTTTTACCTTACTAATATTTATTCACTAACAATGGCTAACTAGAAGATGAGGTCTCTAGCTTCACTACAATTTTCTTAGGATCAAATCAAAGAGTCCACTATTATAATTTCTACATTAAAAACTATAGCATTTATAATAATTTTGTTTCACTACAAATCAGTCATAGTATCTGGGACAGGACAGATACAGGCTGGTTCATCTTATCTAACCTCATTAGTGAGAACTCTAATGTGACCTGGTTGTTTAAAAGTGTGTAGCACCTCCCCTTTTGCTTTCTCTCATCTTCCTGCTCCAGCCATGTAAGACATGCCAGCTTCCTCTTTGCCTTCTGCCATGATTGTTAAGTTTCCTGAGTGCTCACTAAAATATATTATGGAAATTTGAAATTTGAAAAAGGAAGATATACTGATCACATTTATCCAGAAAAACAGAACCAATAGGATGTGTATGCTTGTATGTGTCTGTATGTGTGTGCATAAAGACTTATTATAAGGACTTGTCTTATGAAATTATGGAAGCTGGTGAGTCAAAAATCTGCTGTGCACAGTGTTGGCTGGCAGGATCAAGACCCAGGATAGTTAATGGTGCATCTGTGGTCTGAAAATGCTGGCAAGCTGGAGAGCCAGAAGAGCCAATGGTGCTGTTAAATTGGAAGGCAGTTGATATGGTTTGCATTTGTGTCCCCACTCAAATCTCACGTTGAATTGTAATCTCCAATGTTGGAGGAGGGGCCTGGTGGGAGGTGATTAGATCATGGGGGCAGACTTTCCCCTTGCTGTTCTTCTGATAGCGAGTGAGTTCTAATGTGATCTGGTTATTTAAAAGTGTCCCCTTTTGCTCTCTCTTCTTCCTGCTCCAGCCATGTAAGACATGCCAGCTTCCCCTTTGCCTTCTGCCATGATTGTTAAGTTTCCTGAGTCCTCCGCAGATGCAGAAGCCCATTTGGCCTGCAGAACCACGATCTTAGGTCGTTCTTTATAGCAGCCAGAGAAGGGACTAGCACAGCAGTTTTCTAGAGAATTTATGCTTGCTTGGGGAAACTGGTCTTACTGTTCTATTCTGGTCTTCAACTGATTGAATAAGCCCCACCCTACCCCAGATTTGGGACAGTGATTTGCTTTACTTACTTGCTTTATTCTGAGTAAAGTTAGTCTTTTGCCCAAACACCCTCCATGTTGATACATAAAATTAACTGTCACCGAAGACAAAATATATTATCATAGGTCAATTAAGGCTACGTGTAGATAATTATAGTTAGATTTTATATTTATCTTAAAGAGTCATTTGAAGGTAATTCAAATGAAAACAGTCATACTTTGGGTAACACCTACATTTATAGGTATGAGGAGAGACCATATCAAAAGAGGAAAATGTATAATAGAGTATTAGGAAATCTACTGTTGTTAATATCAACCACTGTTCTCTTTTTTCTTTAACATTGTAGCTTGGCAATATTTTGTCAGTTGCTCCAAAATTGGTTAGCTGGTGTATATGAGGAGTGAGAGTACAGTGCCTCCCCCTTCCCTACTCTTCTACTGGGATGGCACTATCTCTTGCCACTTAGCAATAGTAACCAGAATGATACCTTGAGTATGAGGAGATATCTACAAGTCATTAAAGTGTCCCATGCATATTGTATAATTAATTTAAAACATTCACCATTCTATATATCATTTTTGCATTTCCTGAATTTTTTCTTCCTTCCTACATATTACAATAATATTTCTTCAAATTTACTCCTAGATTCTGATACCCTCCATTATGCTGTTTTCTTCATTTATTTAATTGTCAGAGGCTATGTTACTCCAGTTAGCATATGTTTTACATGAGTTGCCTGTTTGTCCCTTTAAAAGAACTGTCTTTTTCAAACCTTGATTAGTAGCATTTGAAATATTAAGAGTATCCATCATTGGTTTCATTTTATAATTATTAAATATAAGTTATTTATTGTATTGGGAGCAAAGCAACATACCAGACAGCATTTTGATTGAAAATTATACACACCTCTTTTTAAATAAGGTCTCTATGTATGTGTGAATTTTAATAAACAGTCTCAGTTTCTCTACCCAATCAGTAAATAGCAAAGCAGTGGGAAAAGAGATGTGGAAATGGAAATTTAACCTAGGGTCCCAGGGTTTTGGGATATGCATTGTGAAAAAGTATTCAATGTAACTGTTGCACCCTGAGTTCTTGTTTCAAAAAAGTTTCAGGAAGAATGTTCAGCCCTGGAAAAAAGCAAAAACTAGTTGCAGCCAGAGATGCCTGAGTTGGAGATAAATTTTGGCAAACTCTCCTCATAACCATACTAAAATATCCACCCAGGGAGGAGCTTATTGCTATTTTCTATACACACAGTGTACATAGAAGCACGACAGATGACTGCACCTGTGTAGCCTTTACTCCATCTCCACATACAATGACTCAGCTAACCAGCCCAATAAAAGCACTGTTTGCACTGTTGTTGCCTGAGGAGGTACTGCTTTGGGAACTATCCTCAGTGCCCTTCTTACTTGTTGCAAGTCATATAATTCTCTTGTTAGATCCTCCTTGTTTGTGGCCACTTCCAAGTGGTTGGTCCTACTATTGTGAGTAACAGGAACACATGCATTTGTATGTAACTGAATATAACACCAGCTTTATGGTGTGGGACTGAAGAATATAGTTGTATATACAACATTGTTATAGGATCTGGCACAGTGAACACTTTGGGAGACACAGTCTTCCATGGAACACATGTACTCCTCCATGCCTTGTTGGGTATGCCAAGAATGCAAGGCCTTGACCATTTATTCTCTCGGCATTCTCTCAGGGTTGTGTTTACATTGGTCAACCTATCTGCAGGACAAAGGGCAGGCTTACTAACTGCTTGCTATAAAATGACAGAATCCTGAAGGTCAGTGCTCCTGTTCTTGAACACAAACCACTGTCTGTGCAGGCATCTATCTATCTAGTCACATATATATCCCCCTTATGTGACTTTGGGCACAGGGTGCTGACATACATACGGATGCTTCTATGCTCCTGCTACTTGCATAAGTAATAAAATGCTTTTGCTCTGTCCCACAAGCCTCAAGACTTCTGCTAGCATCCATAAAACAGTGAAAGGTTAATTGATTAGTATTCATATAGAGTAAAATAAAATCCCTCAATAATGTTAGGAGAAAACAATAACTGAAGTTGAAACACCAACTTTACATTAAAAATAAAATTCAACATGAATCAAGTCTCTTGACTTTGATTCAACATTAATCAAGTCTCTTGACTTTGCTAGATAAGTCAACCACTACTGAAAGGCATTAAAGAAATTCTCTTTATAAAATTTAAAAAATATATTTATAAATGTTTCCTTCTTTATATTTTATCTTTTAATGGTCTAATTACTTTATGCAACTTACTCTAAGCTTATTTTTCTCCATCTTTATAATGATTAATATTACTAGATTTCTCCCTCAGTTTCAGTTTTATTACTTTATTGAATATATTCATTTTCTCCCTGAGAGCTAGTATGTCTTCAGGTAGAGTTTTAGAATATCTTGGATTAAAAAAAAAAATTAGTTCTAGGTCTGTAACAGACACTGAATTAGCATGTTGAGACAATGACCTAAAATCTGTACTTTAGCGATGATCAACATGGTTTTCATGATCAATTTAGGGACTAATGTCTTAACATAAGAAGTGCTTGAGTTTTTAAGTACACTTTTTTACAACCCAATGAAAACTTGTAAACATAAAAACTTTAGTTTTTGATTCAAGTGTCCAGTGATAACCCCAAGGCTGGAGTGCTTAGGAAGTTAACATTCATAAAGAAGGATTTCATTTAAGAAGTATTTCAGGCTGGGCATGGTGGCTCATGCCTGTAATCTCAGCACTTTGGGAAGCCAAGGTGGGCAGATCATGAGGTCAGCTGTTCAAGATCAGCCTGGCCAATATGGTGAAACCCTATCTCTACAAAACTACAAAAATTAGCTGGGTGTGGTGCTGTGTGCCTGTAATCCCGGCTACTCAGGAGGTTGAGGCAGGAGAATTGCTTGAACCCAAGAGACAGAAGGTGCAGTGAGCCAAGATTGGCTGACAGAGTGAGACTATGTCTCAAAAAAAAAAAATTATTTCATTTAAGCAGTATTCATTTAAGAAGTAGTAGGTAAATGTTATTTAAGAAGTATTTCTTAGGTATTTCGTGAATACATGCCAGGCAAGGGGTTTGTGGTAAGCATGCTGAAGATTTTTCTCATTTCTCTCAATAGTTAAATAGCTTTCAGATTCAAAAGGATTTAGAGTGATTGAATATTTCATGGGGGAATTCAATTTTATGAAGATCTAGAATGCTTTAAATTTTATGAGAAGTCCTGAGAAATGAATGTTGTGTATTATGCATTCACTATTTTTGTTATGGCTTATTAGCCTTGATGTGTTTAGGGACATTATTGTGCTATTTTTAAGAGCATGTGCCTTGGAGAAGCACCATTAGGTGCTAAGCATTGTCCCAGGCACTTGACATGCAACGGTAAATACGACAAACACCGACATAGGCCTCAAAACTATTTTCCAACCATTACAGGTCCCAATAGTCTTGGCCTTCTCTGTGTCCCACAGAACTAAATCTCTCTATTATATATTTTAGTGCCAAAACATACATAAGGGGTGTTTTCTCTTCTATGAATGTGCCTAACCACACAATGCTAAACACAAAGTATATTCAATAAAAATTGACTAGTTGAATTGAATTAGGCATGAGGTGCATTTTCAGCAAAAGGCTTCCAATAGAGCTCAGCACTTTCTATTTTATGGCAGAAATAATCTGTGGCACTGGTTGAAAGAAAAGACAAAGTGGTGTATTTTCAGCTTGGATCACATATTTAAAAGTTAGCAGCAGTAATATTCTATACATGGTTTTTCTATATTTATTTCTCGGAATCATAAAAATAGGATATATTAACCCTGGACATTTCTCAGGGTTTGGCTATAGTTTTCTAAAAATGTTTTTAGAGGAGTATATGCTTTCTTGCTGTAACTCCTGTTTTGTGTTGAGCCCACACTAGTGCAACAATATTTGCCTCTTTATTTTACATTAGTCAAGTTTAGAAATTATTCATGGTTTTGGTACATGTAGTGTGTGTGTGTGTGTGTGTGTGTGTGTGTGTGTCTGTGGATCATGACAATATTGCATGCATGCCTTAGCATTTTTATACTAGTATTTTATTTAACAACTTACAAAATTTTCTGTGTCAATATGAATATTAATAAATGTGATTTTTTAAATGATTCTATAACATTTCATCATACAACATCACTATATAAACAGGCTCCAAATGTTTAAATTACCAATTTTGTTGTCATAATAAAAGTGACCACCTAGGTAATGAATATTTGTGTTTCATATTTTTTTCTTCTTGTGTATTTCTTTCTTTTTATTGCTTATACATAACAACAATAATAAAATATAAATTCATAACCCCATGTTTGAATAATGGATACACTATTTGCAGGTGACTAAAGGCTACATTGTTCTTCACTCTATTCTTCCAATTTCTGGGTCAAAGACCACAATTCATAGTGGAAGAGATTTTGGCATCTAGGTGGGAGGGTAACCAGGCCACAGGAAATGTTTTCTGACAACTTAGAGATTCACCTTTTGGAATATAACATAACCATTGTCTAGGAATCTGAAAACATGAGATGTTATTCTCAATGTAAAAGCAACTGAACTCAAAATGTTGCTTGTCACGTAAGAGAGAAAATGAAAATCAATTTCAACACTCTGTATAAAACAAGAGCAAAGAAATAACGATGTATGCTTCTGAAAGCTTTATCTTCTTATAAGGATTAGGGTAAAAAAAGTATTTTTGAGGGTAACAATTAGTCTATATTTATTTTGAATCTTTAAAATCAATTATTAACAAAGAGTAGAAATAAAGAATTATATTGCCTCTAAGTATAGATGAATCATTCTTTATAAATACAATAAGAATATTGAAGCTATTTGTACATTAAAAAGGTAATCTAAATGTAACTATGAATATCAATGTGTGTGTTAGCATATGAATTAAACAGCATTTAAACTTTCAGTGAATAAAGATGACAGATAGGTGATAGATAGATCTTCAAAGGGGATTTTACTGAATATTTGTGTAGTTTAATTATAAGTAAGTAAAAATAATTGAATCATAGAGTACATTGAATTTTAAAGATGGGAAAGTTTTTAAGAATGAAATAATTTAGTTCCTTTGCTTCACCAGTATGAAAATTGCATTTTCAAAAATAAGAGTCAATTTCGCTGAAGTTTAAACAATTAAAAAATAGTAAAATCTTCCTCTGCTTACATGAATGATAATTAAAATAACTTTTGAGACAATTTATTGATTGAAAGCTGAATGAGAATCACTGGCAACATAGACATTATAAAAATCACAGGTCAGGAAGAGTACCGCTTTTCTTTTAGGCCTATATGGAGAATGTATCTAGCAAGTAAATATATGTAAGGCATAAGAATTTACCTGCATTTCTAATATGATAAAGTTAAGTGAAATGTGAAGATTTCAGAGGGCAGCCATAAATGTCATTGTAAGTAGAGTTAGAATACAGATTAGGAACAATTTAACCAGTTAGAAAAGCTAATGGAAAGGTCATGCTACTCACAAGCATGATGATTTCAATTTTCCTGACATTTCCTCTGAGGATGTGAAGTTCACAATCTCCAAACGACCATTTAAGTTCTATCTCATAAAACTGGAAGACTTTATTTTTTCACAGTCAATAACCAACTAATAAAACAAGTGATTAGAGAGAAAGCAGGCCTAAGAAACAGAGCAAACATAATAAAATTACTTGGCATTCTTAAATTGGAAAGTATACTAATTTAATCACATCTAGATAGTTTGATGAATAAAAATATTGGAACCTGAAGGAGATTTATTGACTATCAGAATATTAGATTAATTAAATATAATGAATAATAGAAAGCAAATTAAAACATCAGGCTGAAGCTACAGGGGGCAAATTCCGTTATTTGGTGCCTTGATCAGGTTATTTAATTTTTTTGAGTTAAAATTTTCATATTTTGTAAACTAAAATAAATATATATTCATTTCAAGATTCTTGGGGCACTAAAGTAATGGCATATATCAAAGTTCTTATTATATAGTTAATACATATTTATAAATTTTTAAAAGGATAGCCTAAAAATAGGTTGTACAATACTGCATGTGATTTGGATAAATAACTGAAAATTAAATACATAATGGAAACAAAATATATTACTTTCATGCTTATATATGTAAAATGAAGATGAGAATAGAGAATTGATATGATTTTGCTGTGCTTCCACCCAAATCTCATATTTAATTTTAGCTTGCATAATCCCTATGTGTTGTGGGAGGGACCTGGTGGGAAGTACTTGAATCATTGAGGCATGTCTTTCCCATGCTGTTCCCATGGTAGTGAATAAGTCTCCTGGAATCTGATTATTTTATAATGGGCAGCTCCCCTGCACATGTTCTCTTGCCTGCCGGCATGTAAGATGTGCCTTTGCTCCTCCTTTGCCATCCACCATGATTGTGAGGCATAAAATCAGGTTGTACAATACTGCATGTAATTTGGATACATAATTGAAAATTACATAACGGAAACAAAATAAATATATCTTCCCCAGCCATGTGGAACTTTGAGTCCATTAAACCTCTTCCCTTTATAAATTACCCAGTCTCTGATATATCATTATTAACAGCATGAGAACAGACTAATACAAGATTTTTTTCTTCTATAGAATATCAAATGCTTAATCTTAGATATGTGAATAATAAAAGCAAAAACCTTCTTATCTTATTTTTTAAAATGATGTCTTTACCACACAATTTTATTTTTATAATTTGACTAGATAAATTAGCACATTGTATAGTATTTTTGCAAAATATGTCTTCATTTTGCATTTAATAAGTCCCAGTCTTTCTTAAGCAATAAGAACATTGTAATGAAGATAAGAATAAAGTAGAATTGCAATGTTCCTTTATATTTCCACAAAAGAAGAATAGTTTGCATTTATATCCAATTATATTTTCATTAAAATATGTTGAAAAGAGTTGAATAATGTCTTGCCTCTGACATATGGGAGTACAACATCCCAGGCCAAAAGTTCTGCATTTTAAAGAGTTGTCTCTGGAATGCCTGCTTTCCAACAATTAACTTGATTCCAGTGAGAAATACTTGCTTATTTCTCTCCCAATTAATAATTATTGGCCTTGTATTGTTTGCATATCCCAGGTACTGAAAAACTGAAATGGTATATTTTACTCAGGAGGAAAATATTAAAAATAGTAACCTTGTTAGTAAGTTTTGCTGATGTTATTCTTTCTAGATCTCACAGATTTTTCATGCTAGAATAGATCTGACATTATTTCTTATTATTAAGTTTAATATCACTGTCTCATTCACTAAATCTGTTGTTTATCTGTCATACTTTATGCTTCTATATTTTTGGCTTTATATAGGAAACCAGGGAAGATATAAATGTTCCACAAAAAATCAAATTCATGTATGATGCCATCACCTAAATACCAGGAATGGTTGCTTGGAAGCTGTAAATGCCATACAAATATTCTTATGGCAATCAGGCTAGAAATGGGGAAAGAGTGAAAGGCTTCCTCAGTTTGTAAGTCTCTTTATTCAGAATCACAACCACCCTGTGTGTTTGCAGAGGAAATAGAGAGTTAGTAAGCTGCTTCATTTTAGTGCTTGAGAACATGTGGAGAAAGGGAATACTGGACATTTGGAAGAGCTCACAATAGTGTTGCAGAAACTCCATTTTAGACTGAGAACTGCTCTTACACATAATTTGTCCTGAAAGTTTGATGGGAAATTCTTAGAGTTCTTTCATCAGGGACTCTGCTACAAGTCATAAAAGCTGCAAAACAGAATGCCAAGCAACACTCTTGAAGGTAAGATATAGTATGTTAAAGGCTCTTGGACTGTTTATAGGTTATTTGGTGAATGTAAATATATCATATATTACTACACTTTTATGTATGCAATCACTTAATTAATTTTAAAAATATTGTACTTACTTGCTCCTTATTTCATTGTATATGCCAATTTCAAAATATACCACATGAATGTACTCTGTTTTGACTACAGAAAAGGGGAACAATATTTTCAACCAAGCTGGTAAATACAACATAAATGTTTAAAATGTTTATCACAAAGGACATCTTTTACATTTAGGATACTACTCTGCCATCTAGAGGAAAACCAAGAATCTAACACCCAATGGGGGAAAAATTAAACTAGAATGAATTCTTTATACTTAGAATGCAAAATTATGGTAAGTAAATAGTGCAAAGGGCCAGACATGGTGGCTCACGCCTGTAATCCCAACACTTTGGGAGGCCGAGGCGGGCAGATCATGAGGTTGGCAGTTTGAGACCAGCCTAGCCAGCATGGTGAAAAATACAACAAATTAGCTGGGCAGGGTGATGCGTGCCTGTATTTCAAAAATACAACAAATTAGCTGGGCAGGGTGATGCGTGCCTGTATTTCAAAAATACAACAAATTAGCTGGGCAGGGTGATGCGTGCCTGTA
>PVKP010017737.1:0-45501 GCA_004027715.1 Plecturocebus donacophilus | reverse complement strand
AAAAAAAATATATATACAGCTCTACACAGAAGTAAAGTGCTAATATTTGAAGGCAGATATTCATCATAACAGTACATTTCTCTATGTAGGCTGTCTTGAGCAGTCACTATGGAGCTTGATGAGGTATGTGGAAATACAGGGCCCAATAATCAAAAGTCAGTGAGTGAACTGTAACAAAAGCATTAATTTATAGTTAATGCAGGATTAAGAAAACACAAACAATGGAAAAATAAAAACTGTACAGTGAGAGCTTAAGTATGCGTAAGTGAGAGCTTAAGTATACAGAAGGCTATGTTTTAAATCATGACAAGCATATGGTTTCTGTGTCAATGTAATAACAAAGGACTGTATTTCAAATTGAGTACATTTTCTAAGGTACAGTTGTTCACATCAAATGATCTAATTATCAAGTCTAAATAAAATAAATCTACCTACGTTTAAATGCACAATGAAAACAATCAGTGAGATTTAAGTGGAAGATTGCTAAGAAAAAATACTGAATATAAAAATTAGACTCAAAGGAAAAAAATAGTCATAGTCATAGTTTAAGGAGAAGTATATGAGTGCCAAGTTTATGGAGGTAAACCAGTTTTATGTGGGAACTTGATTAGTCTAATATTCCCAGTTACTCATTCAAACGCTCATCAAGGGGTTGCCATGAAGTATTTTGTAGGTATGATTAGCAATAACAGTCCACTGACTTTAAGGAGATGGTCCTTGCTAATCTGAGGGGCCCTACATACAATCGTATCTATCCTTTTAAGAGGGAGGCAGAGGAATTTTTGAGAGAGAAGTGCACAGAGGAGAAGGGGATGTGAAATAGAGGCAGAGAGTGGAATGATACTGCCACAAGCCAAGGAATGCCTGTAGCCACAGGAAGCTGGAAGAGGCAGGAAAGGACTCTCCCTTTGCCTTCTGGAGGGCCTGCAGCCCTGCCAATGCCCTGATTCCAGACTTCTCCAGAATGATGAGAGAACGCACTTCTGTGGTTTTAAGCCACTAAGTTTTGTGGCATTTGTTAGAGCAGCCATCAGAAACTAATAGAGGTATGTACCAAAATGAATACCATGGATTCCAGAGTCACTGGAACAGACAAAAAAAAACAAAAACAATTTTACTTTCTGGGAATTTTTGTTAGCGTATCTTGTTTTTTAATCACGACAAGTATAGATGACCCTCTATTTATGAACTTTCATCTCTTGAAGTTCTTTATTTAGTTATCCTTTTCAAATTGTTACACATTCAAAGATTAAAACTATATTAAAATATATATAGAGAGAGAATTCTCATTCCCATCAGATTTCTCCCCCAAATACACACAAGTATGTTTTCCTGTGTGTATTTGCCACACTAATTCTTTGTGTGGCAAATAACTCAACATTTTTGTAAATACAAACAAAACACATCCATATGTGTGAACCACCAAGTGCCAGCCTCCTCAGCTACATGATTGATGCAAAGCTTTTCTGAGCCAGCTGCTTGTGATAGGATTAGTCTGAATTTGTTGAGTGCCTACTATGTGCCGGGCATTATACTCATCATTTTCCATGTACTAAATCATTTGATCTTCAACATAATCCAGATAAATTATTCTTACTATCCTCATTTTACAGAAAAGGTAAGAGGATTAAGAAGTTAGGTCACTTGCCACACTTTACATAGCAAATGTGTACCTGAGCTAGTTTCAAAACAAATTACTGTGCCTACAGATACTGTTTAATGTGTATTCCCTACCATCTCTTCTGTCTTACTGCTTCTCCAAAGTTTACACGTAAAACAGATACTCTAGGAGGCCAAAAATGGGTTCCCAAAAGATACCCACATCAAATTCCTGGAACCTGCAGAATATTACCTTATAGCAAAAGATGAGATTATAGTTGAGTATCTTGAAAGGAGGAGTCTACCCTGTATTATCCAAGTAGGCGCTAAATGATACCACTTCAAGCTATTCAAGGTATTCCACACAGCATTCCTTCTAATCAAGGAACTTACTTCACAGCAAATGAGGTATGATAATGGACCCACGATAATGGAATTCACTATTCAAACCACGTCCCCATTTCCTGAAGCAGCTGGTTTGTCAGAAAAGAAGAATGGTATTTGAAGTCTCAGTAGCAGGTAGGTGAGTTATCTTGGAGGGCTGGGGCAATGTCCTGTGGGAGATTTTATGTCCTAAACTAGCATCTAATATATGATACTGTTTCTCCCATAGCCAGGATTCATGAGTCCAGGAATCAAGGATGGGGAGGAATAGGAATAGTACCCCTTAATATTATTCCTGCTGATTTACCACTAAAATGTTCACTTCCTGTTCCCACAACCTTAGGCTCTGCTGGTCCTTGGCTTCAAAGGGAGGAATGTTTCTACCAGAAGACACAATGACTCTACTGAACTGGAAGGTGAGACTGCCACCCAGCCACTTTGGGCTCCTCAGGCCTCTGAACCAATAGGCAAAGTACTGGCTGGGGTGATTGGTCCTCACTGCCAAGAGGAAATGGAGCTGCTACTACCGCGTAGGCTGGTTCCAGGCCCAAATCCTCTGTGTGATCTTTCAGGTCCAATATAAGCAGTTACAAAGTTGTGCTTGGCAGCCCTCATGGAGAAAAGCTGACCCCACCACACAACGTGCTTGGTGCACAGTCAGAGCTGCAGTTGAGGACACATGCTTCCCTGACCCCTGGGCAGCCATGCTCATACATGTACCTTCCTTCCTTGTCCAGGCACCTCCATTCAGCAGCTTTTTTACTGGGTGCCCAGAGGAAGTACTTTTCTCCCCTTTGATTCTGTACTTTCCCATACCTAGCCCTTCCCCCAGCCAACAGGTCCATAAAGAAGCAGGAGCCTTTTGTTTGAGACTTCCCAGCAGTGAAATGCACCCCTCATCTGAGCTGATCCACCTGACTCTCACCCAGTGCCATTCTGCAGGTGTGGCCAGCACCTCTGGGGAGCCAGCACCATTTTGTGTCTCTTGCTTATACTGTTCCAGCAAGTGAACAAAGGCTTACTTACTTCTTTCAGTTTGGCCCCTTGTCCTAATCAACCACCTGGACACTTGATTGCTTTTCAGTTACACAAAGGAGGTTAGGAAGAGTATGTCTGGAATGCAGAATACCCCTTAGGGTATCTGCCACCATGCCCTGTGACTGAAGTCAATGGAAAACCAAGAACTCCATTCAGGTAGGACTGTTAATGACCCAGGCCCCTCAGGAATCACCCTACAGGCAAAGAACCCTGACCAGCAGGCTGTGGTGCTCCCAGAGGGCAAAGGGAATATGGAATGAGTAATGGAAAACAGTAGCTATACATACCAGTTAGGACCAGGCAGTCAGTTTCAGAAACAAGGGCTATAATGGTTATGAATATTTCTCATTTTGTTATGAGTATGTGCATGTATAAATTTTTAAGCAATTATCTTTGCATTCTTTCTGCTCTTATCCCTTATCATCTAACATAAGATGCATAAATAACAGTTAACTTTACATCACAGTATATAAGTTTCAGGATGTTAAGGAAAATAGTGAACACTGACCAGGAACTTCTGAATCCTCTGGGGAAAGGGTTAACACATTTTTGGTTGTAAGAAAGATAGCTGCATCATGTCCTGTGGAAGTATGACTCTGTGGTTGCCTTTATTTGGAGATTAGTCATAGTTTAAGGAGAAGTATATGAGTGCCAAGTTTATGGGGGTGAACCAGTTTTATGTGGGAACTTGATTAGTCTAATATTCCCAGTTACTCATTCAAACGCTCATCAAGGGGTTGCCATGAATGTATTTTGTAGGTATGATTAGCAATAACAGTCCACTGACTTTAAGGAGATGATCCTTGCTAATCTGAGGGGCCCTACATACAATCGTATCTATCCTTTTAAGAAGGAGGCAGAGGAATTTTTGAGAGAGAAGTGCACAGAGGAGAAGGGGATGTGAAATAGAGGCAGAGAGTGGAATGATACTGCCACAAGCCAAGGAATGCCTGGAGCCACACAGGAAGCTGGAAGAGGCAGGAAAGGACTCTCCCTTTGCCTTCTGGAGGGCCTGCAGCCCTGCCAAAGCCCTGATCCCAGACTTCTCCAGAATGATGAGAAAATGCACTTCTGTGGTTTTAAGCCACTAAGTTTGTGGCATTTGTTAGAGCAGCCATCAGAAACTAATAGAGGTACTTAATAATAAAACATAGTAAGAAAAGAAACTGTATCTGAGGCATATGAGCCTGTTGTCAACTATCCGCCCCACAGAGGCATGAGAATGAGGCAGGAGTCACATCCTACTTCCCCCGTGAGCTAAGTAATCAGCTCTTGAAGCTGCTTGCTATGTGGACTCTAGACCGACTGCTGCCAACAGCAGCTAACTAACCAGGCAAGGCTACACACTGGACACATAACCCATACCCCACAGTTCACCAATGTATAGTCAATCACTAATCAATCTATTTCTCTAACCAATGAGAATTCCTGACAAACAGCTGTATCAGCCCACTCCCTGTCCCTCTTTTTGCTTTGGAAAATCTGCTTCTAACAAAAGCCAAACATAACTCATATCCAAGATCACCCAGGTCTGAGTCTTCCAGGCTGCTGCCCTCACCCTGGCTCAAGTAAACTTTTTAAAACGATATTCTGTGCCTCAACCTCCTCCTTCAGGTCAATAATATAATGAGAATCAGATAATATTATAGAGAAAGAATGAGACAGTACGTGCTTCCATTAATTACTGCACAAATAAAACTAGTTTTTGTGGGGGTTTTTTTTTGAGATGGAGTCTCACTCTGTAGCCCAGGCTGGAGTGCAGTGGCGTGATCTAGGCTCACTGCAACCTCCGCCTCTCTGGTCCTGGTTCAAGCAATTCTCCTACCTCAGCCTCCCAAGCAGCTGGGATTACAGGCACTAGCCACCATGCCCAGCTAATTTTTTGATTTTTTTAATAGAGACAGGGTTTCACCACGTTGGTGAGTCTGGTCTTGAACTCCTGACCTCGTGATCCATCCGCCTCAGCCTCCCAAAGTGCTGGGATTACAGGCATGAGCCACTGCACCTGGCCAAAACTAGTTTTAAGATTAATTCTTATTCAGATGCCAAAAGTTAAAATGTCCTCCCTCCCCTTTGCCCAAAATATGAAACCTGTAACTCTTTAATATTCCCTTTCCCATTTTGCCATTTCCTCAGAGAGCTGACCAGGTGTGGCAAATAGTCATGTCCCAGAAGAGAACTGATACTATATATTAAAAGGCCTAAAAGAAGAAAAGCAAACCTCTAATTTAAAATGTTAATAACATCCACCAGGATCAAATGAGAGTTTAAACCCCTGAAGCTATATAGAAATCATATTCTAAATCATAGTACCATACTGTAGTTCACTAGGAAAACTGCAAGTAAGGTCTAGAAAGCCACCAAAATACATGATTCTTAATACTTTAAGTGGCTTTTCTTAAGACCGTTAGTTGGCTTCAGAGGTTGAAATACCAATTTGCTTCCTTTATTTGAAATTTGAGAAATACCTAATGTAGATGACAAGTTGATGGGTGCAGCATATCACCATGGCACATGCATACCTATGTAACAAACCTGCAAATTCTGTACATGTACCCCAGAACTTAAAGTATAATTAAAAAACAGAAATTTGACAGGAAAACAACATCTAGAACTCGGTAATGTTATCTACAGCAGTCTTTCTTACATAGTTCTTTTATATTTGCCCTGAAAAAAAAATGCTGAGCTAATGACAAAAGACAATGTTGGAGAACTTTGCCATAAAATCTGAGGGCAGAGAATCAGCATGCAAGCAAAACTTCAAGTGGCAGCACTTTGGAATCAGCTCCTCACACACTGTTGGGTATTCATTCAAGCTCTGAGGGATGGAATTCCAATACTACCACACCAGCCATCATGGAAGCTGAGCAACTCTAAAGGATGAGAGGCGGGGAAGTGGGAAAGGAGAAAGCAGAAGGGCAAATAGAACGTGAGCTTCTGGAGGGCAGAGGTTTTGTCCTATTTGTTCTCATCCTATCACCTGCATGTGGAACAGAGAAGACAGTACATATCTGGAGCAGGTCAATGCCTAGAAGATGCGGGTGGAGGAACAAAAGAAAGAAGTAAAGGCGGGAGGAACATAAACTTTTTGGAAGTATATAGGGGAGAAAGCAATTAGAATAATTCAAGGAGAAAGTTACATCCCAAAACCCGGCTCTCAAATTGAAATTTAATACATGTCTCATCCACAGCAGCAATTTAAGGAAAACAAAACTAGTAATTTCCTTAGGTTCTTGGGTCCTAGATGAGGGTAAGTTATTTTTTGCTGTAAAATTTTAGCACGTATTCCCTGAACAGACAAAGAAATTTCTCATTTAATTTACTGTTTCATCTTACTAACACTAGTAGGACTGATAGAAAATTTAATTATTCCATGTTTCATTAAGTAAAAAGTAGAAGAAACCTAGCAATTAGCAAATTCCAGACCCACCCAGTATTTGGAGTGTTTCTCTAAATGTCAGATATGAATTTTTTTCTTATTTGCCTGATTGATATGATAGAAGAACTAACGTATAAAGACTCTGGTAAACTACTGTTCGAAAAAACAGTGCAACACATAATTTTCCTATGTCTTCCAGGAAAGAACAACCATTATTTTCGGCCTTTTAAAATTCAAGCTGCAAGCCAAGAGGTTAAATGAGGTTAAACACCTCATAAAGATCCCTGCACATAGAAACATTCAGAAAACATTGCTGACATATGACTGTCATTAGTATGGAGGGCTCAGAGATCTAGCAACCAAAACCCAGATTCACTACAATGCTTGCTTTAAATTTTGATTTTGTTACCACTCCTATAAAACTAGGTGACGCTATTCTATTTTAACTAGTATTAGCCTTTATATTTTCCTTATCATCAATAAGAAATGTATCTTCTGTTCTTAAGGTAATTTATAATGCTGGTAAATACCACTCTAAAAAATTGTTAAGTATGTATAACTATAATTCTACACCTTTCAAACTAAGTTATTTTTAAAATTGACACTAGGTGAAAATACTCTCCTTCCCCATCTTAATATTAGAAAACAATTATCTTGGGGGTGGGTTTTATGATTTTACTATGTCCCCTGCTATCAAGTCAGTACTTTCAGATATATTCCATAAAAAGGGGTAAAACCTATATTATTCTCCCATTTTAAGAAAATAATATGTTATAGTTCATGAAATCCACATCTGAAATACTAGTACAGTGAAGAAAACATGAGTTCTAGGAGCAAACAGATGCGAGCTTGAATCTCTAATCCACAACTTACAAATATAACTGCTCTATGGACAATTTCCCCATCTACACTATGCAGTTCTTTTAAATGTCAAATGAGGTAATGAATGTTAAGACTCTAGCATCGCCCTAATACACAGGAGGTACTCAACAAATATTTAAAACAAATATTCATAAAAGTCTCTTTAAGTATCTTTGTTTTTCAAAATTCTACCATCCGATGAAAGCATTAAGAAACCAGTTCTTTTCCAATCAGCCATGGCCACAAAACTAACATATTTAACACAGATTAATATACTGCCAAAATATACAAACTCACTTGTTCCTATCTGCACAAACTGCTGAAGTCCAAAAACTAAAAATTTCATCAGCTGCAAACATACAGAGCATGCAAAGTATTACAGGCCTTTAGATAGCTTCCAATTCTGTTTACAGGCAAGGTACAGGGAAAAGGTTAATTGGGTAAAATGACTTGAAATGACAATGATTATCAGCTGAATAAGGTCCCATGTCACTGGCTCTGTGTTCACTATGGCACTCAGCACGCAAGACCTCCACATGCTTGTGGAATAGATATAAAATTTCCCCAATTTTAGTTATTCTCTTCAAGTTTTATTACTTTATATTTAAAATGCCTTGGTTAAAACTTAAGAAAAACATTTTATTATTTCATTTAGCTTTAAGTAAAATAAAGACCACCAAAAATGAAAATGAACACTAGAACCTTTTTTTAAACTTTGAAAATTAGTTAATATTTTCTCAGGCTGGTTTGTGAGTACATGGGTATTCCTTTACTCATGTTTTAAAATAATTACACGTATCCTCAGACACGTAACAGTCCCTGCCATAGAGATTGTTTGTTTTTGAACAGAATGAAAGGAAGGAAGGAAAGGAGGTCTCCCTGGAGAAAGGGAAGAAAGGCAAATGGATGTATGGGAAAAATTATAAATTTGAAAAAATGTCATAGACTGACACTTTCTATATTCCAAGCTAAAGAACTTATCTGCAATAGGGTATGAATTGCAGGTTAAGTAACAGGTTAGAAAGCAAGGGAATAGATTTTAAACAAGTCTAACCAACCAGCGGCTGAAAAAAAAAAAAATCAGATATATTTAAAACTCTACCTTTAGGTACAAATTTCATTTAAAGAAAAGGTATACAGTGTTAAGAAAAATACTTCAAAAGGCAAATTGTTAAGTTTAAATATGCATACTTTATTATTTCAGTTTTTATGACAAACATAAAAAGTATACAGGACAGTAGATACTTCTGAATGTCACTTGAAGAATTTGGATTTTCAGTTGTACACATCTGAGATTGAGGAAAGTTACTGGCAAATACATTTCAATAGTGTTTATAAAAACAAGAAGAGGTTCAGAGATAGAACATAGAGGGCAGCTTATACTGATTTACAAGAAAGTAGTCATAAATCATAAATAAGAGCTAATACTCATTGGGTATTCACATGTGTTTTTCACAAAAATTTTATAAGGTAAGAATTATTATTCCCTCCATTTTACAGAGGATGAAACTGAAGCAGAGAGAGGTTAAACAGCTGGTCACACAGCTAGTCTGTGGCAAAGCTCAATTAAAACCCAGGCGTCTGCTTCTAGAGTCCCACTTGCAGTCACAAGAGTAGAAGTACATATTCAATCAAATTGAACCGTAATGCAAATTCATAGCAAACATAAAGAGTATATGCTTTACTTTTTACCCAACAAACACCTTTTGAGTGCTTATTATGTTCCAGGTGCAAAACTGTAGCCTCCTTTTTTCTTCGAGTAATGCTATATTTACAATCTGTTTTGAGTAGACACTAAAAATGACTTAAGTCAAAGAAATACTGGATTTTAAAAAATAAATAAGAATGTTTAGACACTTAACTCAATCACAACAACCATGATGACATCACAGAGTTGTATGTAATTTCCCCCCAGCTAACAAAATATTTAAATCAAAATAAATTAGAAAATGAGACAGAGTTGCTTTGCCCAGATACTTTCTCATTGTATTATATTAGTCATTTGGATTATAAGAACAGCAAAGCAAGAAAAGAGGTATTTTTATTGGGAAAAAAGGAGGAGCAGAGAGTAGTGCGAAAGACAAGAAATCAGAAGATCATGTGTAATTCACTGAAAATTTGATAACAAGGAAAAAAGGAAATTGTGTTGCAGCCATATCTATAAGTTTTAATGGCCAGCACAAAGGGGGCTTTTCTTTCACAGCAAAAAAAAAAAAAGTAGCCACATGGATTTCAAGCATTTTCTCTGACAAGTATTTTCATTGTGCCTCTGTTATTCCTTGAAGACAGAAACTGGAATGAGGTTTCAGGTTTGCACTTGGAATAAAATTAGCCTGACTGTATAGCTGGTGTCAGTATAGAAGTTATTTGTTGACTGTTTTGTTCGCTTTGCTGTACTCTGCTCTACTGTTGTAAAATCTGTCAGGCCCAGCTGCCGTCTCCCATCCAAAACCCAAGTTTCCCAATAAAAAGAGCCACAGCTGTATGGAATGGGTCACCAGAGATTTGAACCTCCACAAGCATGACTCATCTGGTCCTGCCCTGCTCTGCAGTCTTGGCCAAAACGCAATGTCAAGTTCACCTCCTACTTGGGACACCCAAAATAAAGAGCTTAATCAACTCTTCTAAACATCCTTTTTTTTTTTTTTTTTTGTCAAAAAAAAAGGTAAAGAAGCTGTTGAATGTATTTTAGCCCTATATAAATTAAGGATATAATCTACCTAACATTGCCTTGAATGGGGTTTTATGCTGTTTACAAGAAGAAAGAAACCTAAGAATCCATAAAGCTGACCAATTCATTCAACAGTGCTTTTTATTTAAAGGCTCTATTATATGTCCATCACAGAAAGACTAAATATCTATTTTAAAACACAAATAGACAGAAAAAAAAACAGTCCCTGTAGCATTGGTTTTAATCCAAATCCTTACATGTTTATGATAAACTTAAAAGTTCAAAATGTGCTAAGCTGGATGCATCATGCTACCTGACTTCAATCTATACTACAAGGCTACAGTAACCAAAACAGCATAGTACTGTTACCAAAACAGATATATAGACCAATGAAGCAGAACAGAAGCCTCAGGAATAATGCCACACATCTACAACCATCTGATCTTTGCAAATCTGACAAAAACAAGCAATGGGGAAAGGATTCCCTAATTTAATAAATGGTGTTGAGAAAACTGGCTATCCATATGAAGAAAACTGAAACTGGACCACTTCCTTACACTTTACACAAAAATTAACTCAAGATGTATTAAAGACTTAAATGTAAAACCTAAAACTGTAAGAACCCTAGAAAAAAACCTAGGCAATACCATTCAGGACATAGGCATGGGCAAAGACTTTATGACTAAAACACCAGAAACAATGGCAAAAAAAGTGCCAAAATTGACAAATAGGACCTAATTAAACTAAAGAGCTTCTGCACAGCAAAAGAAACTATCATGAGGGTGAACAGGCAAACTACAGAATGGGAGAACATTTTTGCAATCTACCCATCTGACAAAGGGCTAATATCTAAAATTGACAAAGAACTTAAACAAATTTACAGGAAAAAACAACCACATCAAAAAGTAGGCGAAGGATATGAGCCGACACTTCACAAAAGAAGACATTTATGCAGCCAACAAACATACGAAAACAGAAACTCATCATCACTGGTCATTAGAGAAATGGAACTCAAAACCACAATGAGATATCATCTCATGTCAGTTAGACTGGTGACCATTTAAAAGTTGGGAAACAACAGATGCTGGAGAGGATGTGGAGAAATAGGAACGCTTTTACACTGTTTATGGGAGTGTAAATTAGTTCAACCATTGTGGAAGACAGTGTGGCGATTCCTCAAGGATCTACAAATAGAAATACCATTTGACCCAGCAATCCCATTACTGGGTATGTATCCAAAGGATTATAAATTATTCTAGTATAAAGACACATGCACTTGTATGTTTACTGCAGCACTATTCACAATAGCAAAGACTTAGAACCAACTCAAATGCCCATCAATGATAGACTGGATAAAGAAAATGTGGCCCATATACACCATGGAATACTATGCAGCCATAAAATGGGATGAGTTTATGTCCTTTGCAGGGACATGGATGAATCTGGAAACCATCATTCTCAGCAAACTAACACAAGAACAGAAAACCAAACACCACATGTTCTCACTCTTAAGTGAGAGTTGAGCAGGGACAACACATGGACACAGGGAGGGGAACATCACACACTGGGGCCTGTTGGGGGTTAGGGGGATTGGGGAGGGATAGCATTAGGAGAAATACCTAATGTAGATGACAGGTTGATCGGTGCAGCAAACCACCGTGGCACGTGTGTACCTATGTAACAAACCTGCACGTTCTGCACATGTATCCCAGAACTTAAAGTATAATTAAAAAAAAAAAAAAAAGGTTCAAAATGTCCTAGCTAAGAAAGTTGATGGCATGAGTCAGTATTCTGATATGATCAAAAGTAACATAAATATAGGTTGCTACAGTAAACATAAAATTAAGGAAACATCAATGAAAAATGCATATATTGATCATTCCATCAGCAAAATCTACAGCTAATACTGAGACATTACATTAGTCACATTTCAATTTATTTAAAGCCTTTCTAGTAAATATTTATGTTTTATAATGACATTTTATTATAACTTGCTAAGACGTTTTAAAATGATAATGTTCTAAACTACTCATCTTGTAGGACACTTACTAATATTATGAAGTATGTAGGTCGTTCTGAATATGTTAAGGATGCAAAAGCCAGTCAAAATTCCGAATACTGAAAACTTTGCTCAGATTCCTTGTTCAAGCATGACACACAAAATAAATTATTCTAAGCGAGCTAAATAACCAATATTAAAACCTGTACCATATGACAGCATTCTTAATCATACTAACCAGTAACGTATAAGCTTTCTAATAATTGCTTTCTATGCCAATTGCTTTGTATAATATTGTTTTACAAAAATTAGGAAGAACTCTATGGTACTGGATTTGAATTGGAGATAGCATTATAAACTCATCATTTAAATATACATTTCCCAGCGCTATCCACTCTAAGGGCCTAGAGGAAATAACACCAAAGTTGCAATGAGCACATCTAGTGCTCAAGTCTTAGCTACTAAATACCATTTTGCACTGAACAGAACCAGAGTTCTCTAGAGAAGTGGCTGATTCCAGGTCTGAAATAGGAACACATAAGTATGAGAAATGTTGTCCTAAGAGAGCAAGTGTTTCTGAGGTTAATAAAAACATACGAAATAGACTATGAAAATGTTTGAGAGAACTCACACTGGACAACTCTGGATAGTTTGAGGATCAGAAATAACAAATACAGCAACAGATTATAACACATTAAATATAAAAGAAAAAAGAATAGAAATGGTAATGTATTATAATACTGAACAGAAAAGGAATCCATGAGTCCTTAATGATACCCAAAGTGAAGCAGAACAAAAAAGTGGGAGCAGAGTGAGGGAACTTATTTTCTCCAGAGGAATTCACTTTTTAAATATAGAAGGAATAGAATTTATTCAAAAATCATCATTTTGTAAGCCCCAAAGCAATAATTCAGGCAAAGATCATCAATGAATAGTAAAACCACTGAATGATAGGGTATCGAGAAATATTATACTCACAAGATCTCAAAATATCATTCCATGCATTACTCATCACAAAAGAGAAAAGATACCTTTATGATGCAGACATCTGGCAGATTCCATCTGAACCTAGTGAGCAAATTTACCATCACCGAAAACAGAAAGGACATGCAACACAATGGTTATTTGTGCCAAGCCAAGGAACCATATACTCCCGTGCATAATGTTAAAAAGAAGTATACTTAAAAGGATGGCAGGAGGTAAACAAGCGTGATATCTTGTGGTATCTTGTGTGATAAACAAGATCTGATCATGAATTAGGATTATCCCCAATCTACAGGTGAAGAAACTGAAGTTCAGAGAAGTAACTTTGTCAAAGTCATGTATCTAGTGATTGGCGAAGCTGGAATTTGAACAAAGTAAGTCTGATTCTGAAACCCAGATTCTTTTGACTGCAGGATCCTGGCAATCTCAGCCATCAATGGGTCTAAGGCCCAGGTCCAGCCATATGGAAATGGCTTCCTTACATGCTAGCCAGCAGCTTTAGGGACCAGCCCTGCAGTGTGCCTGCCCTAGCCTCAGTGTGTCCTTTACTAGCCTACTCGTCCCTGGATCCGTCCTCTCATGGGAGTCAACCTAATCTGCCTCCCCACCAAAGCTAGGCAACATCACTGCTACAGAAAAGATGGTTGGAAGCCTTTGGCTATATTACAGAGCTAAGAAAACTGGCTCAATTATCACACAGATGGAAATCTGCAAAGTTAATGAAGACGGGCCTGTAGAACAACCAAAATCAAATGATCATTTTGTTGTTCTAGTCCATTTAAATGAATAAAATTGAACATGTGACATATCCATGAAATGCTTGCCCATGTTCCATTACCAGGGTCTCAAATGAAAATTGGTCCTCATTTTTATTAACTTACATCCAGACTTCTGTCATAACAAAGCCAAAACCCTACTCAGTATCTCTAACTAATGTGTCTGTCTTAGTCCATTCAGGCTGCTGTAACAAAACACCTTACGTTGGGTAAGCCATGAACAACAGAAACTTATTTTTCACAATTCTGAAGGCTGGAAGTCCAAGATCAAGGCACTGGCAGACTCAGTGGTGAAGGCTCTTTCTTCATAGATGATCCCTTCTGTGTGACCTCACATGCTACATGGGGAAGCAGCTCTTTGGGGCCTCTTATAGGAGCATTAATTGATCCCATTCTCAGGGGTGGAGCCCTCAGGACCTGATCACCTCCCAAAGGCCCCACAGTCTAATACCATCTTTGTGATTATGTTCAACAGATGAATCTGGGTGGAGGAGGACATTCAGACCACAGTAATGGCCAAAACCAAACACCTGATTTTCTTCCTAAACCTGATACTTCATTCTTTCGTCAAGGCTGAAACCTTGATGCCATCGCTGGCATCTTTCTCTCCTACCTCATAGCTAATTCATCAGGAAATCTTGTTGGCTGTACCCTGAAAAAGTCTCCACAATCCTTTCATTTCTCATGCAGTCTACTGCTTCCACCATGGCCCGGCCACCACCAGCCCTCACCTGGGTTGGTCTCTGGCCTCCTAACTCATCTCTCTGTGTCTGCCGTTTTTCTTCTACAGTCAGTTCTCAACACAGCAGCCACAATGATCTTAGGTAGTAAAATCAGGTCACTTCTCTGCTTAAAATTCTTCAATAGATCAGGTAGAGTGACTTACACCTGTAATCCCAGCACTCTGGTGGCTGAGAAGATCACCTTAGTCCAGCAGTTGGAGACTATGCTGTACAATATAGTAAGACCCCTTATCTACGTAAAAATTTTAAAAATTAGCCAGCTGTGGTGGCACACACTTGTAGTCCCAGCTACTTGGGAGGCTTCAGTGGGAGGACTGCTTGAGCCCAGGAGGTCAAGGCTGCAGTGAGCCATGACTGCACCACTGTTCTCAGCCTGGGCAACAGACTGAGACCCTGTCTCAAAAAAACGTGCAAGCGAATAAATAAATAAACTCTTCAGTGGCTTCCTATCGTACTCAGAATGAAGACAAAATCCTTTATGTGGCCCTGAATATCCTCAGAGACCTTTGCTCTCCTCCTCTACCAACAGGACCTCCTTGCAGTGTCTCCAAACATGCCAGCCACATTCTGAGGCCACATTTTTGCAATTGCTCTTTTTCCCTTCTGCTTGAAACTTGTTACGAGCTGTCTGCATGTCTCACCTGCTCTCAATTTTCCCCTTCTTAGCGCAGCCTTCCCTGCCTATGTTAATTAAAATGGTAACTGCCCTTCATTGCTTTGTTTTTCTCCATAGCACTTATCACCAATCTCACATACTGCATATTTTCCCGATTTGTGTATTTCTGTCTTACCCCTCTTCCCCTTAGTACAGGTATCCTGGAGGAAAGGGATTTTATTTTAATCTGTTCATTCACTGTTATATTTCCAATTCCTAAAAAAGCTCTTGGCACATAGTAAACAGCTGATATCTGTTACATAAATATATGATAAACCCACACATATAAACCATGGATTAAGAAAATCATACTGTGGATTAAGTTTTTTTATAGTCACTTTCTTCTAATATAGAGTACTAAAAGCCAAATCAGGTTTTAATGGAGAACTAGTCATAAAGTTATCTCAATTCTCAAATCATAAGTAAAAAAATAAGCCAATGAGTCTTTGGTTGTATGTGCACCCGAGCATTTTCCTGTGTAAAACTCAGATTTTGGTCACAAAAATATTTTCTCCCTTTAAGGCTATCTGGGTTGATAAATGTTAAGGTGACTTATGTATGATATTAAATATGACAGATAAAAGAAAACACTCCCTCAAATATGTCCAAATGTAGCATATAAACAAAGACTTACATGCATTTTATAGGACAGAAAAACAATCCACTTTAGAAACGGAATGACTACTTTACATGTGCCAGTTAATTCTTTTCCAGATAGCTCAATAGCTGTGGACAAGATCTTAGCAACATCAAACTGCAGCAGACAACAGAAAAGCTGAATGATACTAGGTTTCCTTAGAGTTTTTGTTGTGTCCTTCATAGACCTTAAATCCCACTTATATATAATGGAATGTAAACAGAAGGTAACAGAAAAAAAGACTATGAGGCTGGTAAAATGGAAAAGAAAAGAAAGGGCAACCTGAGGTCGGCTGTGTGTGACCCACGTGTAAGAGTGGAGTAGAACTTATATCCTTGTGAAGGAAACACTTATAGCAACAAGAACTCCACTAGCATACGTCATATTGTGGTCTCTGCTTACCTGAGGCACTCAATGCCGTCAGTCAAGCCAACAAACCACTCACAACTCTAATTTCAAAAGACTTCTTTTCTGCTTACTTTGTTGTTGAGGAAAAAAATTCCAGACCTATCAGTTTGCTGATTGGGTTTTACAATATCAACATACATTTGAGCAGTTATTTAAGTATATCTGAGAACGGTGGAATTTATTGTTGCAAAGTTTGGACATATACTTTACTAATACTATTTAGTTTCTATTCTTCTTATAAACAGATCTTAGAGAGAGAAAACACCAACAATATCGGAAGATCTTAAAAAACAGAACGCTTAAGAGTTACATGCAATGCATGAGCAATTTATTGTCAAGATCTCTTTTGAAAAGGGAAGAAGGAAAAGCATTTCTAGGAAAACTGTCTTTAAAATTTTCCAAACTTAATACACTTGTACAGAAGTTGTTCCATATAATACCTTCCTTTATTATCAGGGTACAAATGGTGTGACCCCCTACTGTGTGACCTTGGGCAATGGACTTATCCTAAGGCTAAGATCTGTAAAACGGTGATAATGATTGTTTCAATCTTATAAGGATTATCATGAAGACTAATAAGGATAATGCACATAAAATTCTTAATATGCCATCTGGAACATGGTAATTAATAAATGGTTATTTGGGTTCTTCTACTAAGCTCATACAGTGTGCTTAATAGAATCACAAATTAATTTTCAAAGAAAAAATCCATTATTCTTATAAATTTTCAAATAAATTAGGACAACTGTAAACTAATAGCCCTGAACTGGGACCTAGAGGGCCTGCTATTGCCTACTGCTAGGAGGGTGGCTACGGACCTTGCCTTCTGTAAGACAAAGGGACCAGGTCAGGACATCTGGCTCCCTATGCACCTCCAGTTCTCTCTATGGAATGCTCTCCTTTGTCTTTTCTACACTACGCAGACTGCCTCTCCTGTCCTTCAGAAGAGGGGAGAAGCAGTCCTACCATCAGTACTTCCAGATCAGCCTTAACTCTAATCTAGACACTCTCATACATGCTAATATTTCTCCCACTGGTAATTTCAGCATTGCCCTAAGACAACTGTGAAGGAATTTTAAAGGAAACGAACAATCATCATGAATTGTATGCCAACTCCTCCATTACTGTGACTGCCAGCATTTCTGGCAAATAGTAAATGCTTTGCTGAAAACAAAAGCATACTGAAACAAGCAAACAAAAAGAAGCCATCACAAAACGTAAGCCTTCACCTTTATAAGGCAAACAAATCTTTATGCTCAGCCCTTGCTCAATTAAACACACTCCCTTCCAATAAGGATGAACCTTTCTCTGTGACACAAATGCAGAGTGCCTCTACAGTTTTCTCTTCTTCAGTGCTACCCTTTCCAAGCTTCCTTCTGATCAATTTCAGTTGTAGTTCATTTTCTCACTAGTCTCTCTTCTGACTTCTTGGAGTAACGAAGTCAGAGGAATTCCTGGAGTCACTGTTTCTGTCACTTACCCCATATCAATTAGGAAAATATAAGGTATGCCTCAGTTACATTTGAGTATCATACAACTTCTTAGAGGACCTCAGGATGTTTAAACAGGCTTAACAGAATACCCGGTAACGGGCTGTCTGGCAGTGTGTCCCCAGCATGCAGCCCTGAAAAACCAACAAGTTTAAGAACACTTGGTAACAGTAAGAACTTCAGAAATATTTCTGCTACTATCATATGAGCAAGCAAGCACCCTCCTCACCATAAAATGTTGCCATACCAGTTAACCGTCAACTGCTGGGTCACAGGCAGGAGCGGGAGTGCGTCTCTGGCCAACAGCACGGAGCTGGTGGGCGGGCCTCCACGGCCTCTTCCACAGGCTTCCTCCCCGGTTTGGCATCAGTTAAACACTCACCTGGAAATGCAGACTTGCACAAATCCTTAGATTACTTTCTTTCTACCTGGCGGCAAAGGTAACAGGCTGATGGAGTCTCCCATGGCCAGACTCTCAGGCCCAGGATTGGCCAACTGCCCTCCCAACAGATTCCAAAGGCTGAAGGCTGAGCGCAAGCTGTTCCCTCGGGCGCCACTGACATCACAGTCCGACCCAGGAATCTTCACCACACCGCACCTCACACACCCCTCCCCAGCCAAAGGCTTTCATCTCTGTCAAATCAACACTTCCCACCCCAAATGAGAATCTGACACATTATAATCACCTTCACTCCTCCTCCAGGGAGCCCACGAACCACAGAAGGAAGACTAGCGTTTTTCAGGGCTGCATGCTGCGGACACACTGCCAAGACAGCCTGTAGCCCTTCCAAGACACTCACCACCCAGGAGAGGGAGAGTGGCCAGACACTGCAGGGCTCTGAAGAACGACTGTCCAGGAAAATGGAGTGAATGAGTTCTCTGTAAAGTCAGGTTTGCAGCTCAGAGTCCAACTGAACCCAATGAGAAAGTAGGTTGCCTTTCGAAGATGCTTGCTTCTTTCTGTTCAAGAAACCAACCGTGTGTGTGTGTCTGCGCATACATATACATGCAGGCACATGTCAGTGTTCTGATGGGTCTTTCCATGTAAAGGGAAGCACATATTTCTTCCAGGTTCACTGCTGCACAGCCAAACCTCTTCCTCTCCCCCTTTCACCCAGCATCCCATCATCTTGATCTGGCATTAACTTCCTCACTTGATGTTTCTCTCTGCCTCTCACTGATCTCCCCCACCAGCAGATTCACATCTACGGCTTTCCTCATCAGCCTTTCACTCCCACAGTATGTGCTCTATAATGGCCTTGAGACTGCTTTATCAAGGACACAAAGTAATTGCCCTGAGCAGGACCTGAAGGACCTGCTAAACTCCTTTTAACTACTCTCTCATGATTGTATCAAGTAAAGTCAAACAGTGGTATTTTCAAAAATTGCTCCTGCTCTCTTCCCTCCATTCCTGCCTCACAAATAAGCACTGAATTCTTTAAACATATCCAATGTTGGAAACAAGATTAGCTAAGTCCAGTGGTCAAAGGTCTAAATATGTTATATGGTTTGGCTGTGTCCCCACCCAAATCTCAATTTGAATTATATATCCCAGAATTCTCATGTGTTGTGGGAGGAAGCCAGTGGGAGGTAACTGAATCATGGGAGCCAGTCTTTCCCATGCTCTTCTAGTGATAAAGTCTCATGAGATCTGATGGGTTTATCGGTGTTTCCACTTTTGCATCTCCCTCATTTTTTCTTTTGCCACTGCCATGTAAGAAGTACCTTTCATCTCCTGCCATGATTCTGAGGCCTCCCTAGCCACATGGAACTGAAAGTCCAATTAAACCTTTTTTTCTTCCCAGTCTCAGATATGTCTTTATCATCAGGGTGAAAACGGAATAATACAATATGATTGCAGCACTTTTTTCTCTAGCTATGATAACAATTATAGTGTTCATAAGTAGTTTTATATTACACACAATTTGCTAATATTTATTGAGTGCCTGCTGTGTACTACGCAGTGTTTTATGTGGCTTGGTGGCATTGTAATAGGTAACACTTATAGCAGCCCTGTGAGGTAGAGAGATGAAAGAATTGGTAGACTCCCAGACTTTTAAGATCCAATTGCCCTGTCCTTTAAATTCCTTTCACAAGGGTAATTATTTTCAAGATTTCCTAGTCTTTAGAGGTCACGGCCCCCTGAAGTTTTCATGCTAGGAACTTGCTAACGGATAACTACTTAGTATCTCTCAAAATTGACATAGATTAATCAGGGAGGCTCTCTTCTGCCTTCTGAGGTTTTCATTTATTTGCTCTTAGGTACATTAAAGAATCATTAGGGTCTCTCATGCCTATCTAATTAATTAATTATAGTCTATAATTATATAGCTTCCTTTCTCATCCCCTAAAAATAAAGGATCCCATAACTGAAGAGCCTCATCTACCACTGCAACATTTCAGCCCACTCTGTCCCGTTGGCAATCCTTATTGTTCTCTACCAGATGACAGAATGCCAAGGCAGGGGAAATCCTTTCTGTAACCAGTATGTTTTAAAACAGACACTAAGTCAGGATACACTGAGCACAACAGGTTAATAAGACACGTTTGTCCTTGGATCAGAGGCTTTTCGTTCAGCCCTTTTCTTCCCAGTCCCACTGCCTGTTTCTGTTTTCACTAGCCCCCAGCCTCAGCGTTCTCCATGGGCTTGGACAGTGATGGCAGAAAGTGAGGTCATAAGTCAATCAAGTAAGGCATGCTGTAACGTCAGGCAGAGGTAACCAATGGCAGAGGAAACAAGCCACACCCCATCCCCACTGTCTCCCTCCTCTCGTCCTAGCTCTAATCCTGCCTTGGCCCACCCCAGTCTTTCTCATGCCTCTTTCTCAACCAAGCGTCCTAGGAGGCAGCTACCAGCCCGTGAGCATGAGCCCTGACATCCACTTGTTTTGTTTCAGTCTCTCGGGGGAACTTCAATTCTAGAGAAAGAAATGTAGCACCAGAGTGTCCTTCCACATGTGCAACTTCAGTCACTGCAGAAACGGGATGGGAACAATATTTGGGGGAAGGAGAATAGGCAGATATACCATGAAGCTAAGTTTCAGGGCCCAGCATATAGGCAGGTCCTTTCCAAGGTCCTGGGAATGACCTTGGCGATGAGTTCACATTATCACGTGTTTTTGTGAAATTTGAAAAAGTAAGGTACTTTTGTATTCTTTTCCATAAATAGGGTACCCATATAATAAAAAGATCAAGCCCCACAAAAATCCAGTGGTCCTAAGTTGTATCTTGTATAGGTGTGAGGCTCAGGAGGGTCCCTCATGCCTACCTACTTGATGATTGTAAGTAGATAGCCTCCTCTTTCAAAGTCCCTAAAAGTAAAGAGTCCTATAACTGAAGAGCCTCATCTACCACTGCAACAGTTCAGCCCATTCTGTCCTGTTTGCAATCATTATTGTCATATGCTAGACAGACTGCATAAAATCTAATCTAGTTTGGATTACATTTTCTTCATGTAGCATCAGAAGTTCTTCTCCCCTGCCCCGCCCTCCCCCCACAATAAGAAAGCAAAATTAGGTTCAATTTTAGAAGAAGGAAGATAAGAAGTAAAAATAAATTTTATTTTAAAAAGAACAAAAAAATAGTTACCAATAGTACTCCTCCTTTTCAAATATATCTAAAACGAACTTTGGCAAGACTTGGGCATCTTTTAGAAAATATATTGTCCAAAGATTCTGCATGAATAAGGGTAGGATAGGGGCCTTGAAGCTCCTCCACAGATTCTGCCATCTAGCCATGTAGAGGAACCCCTGCAAGAGGAGTCTGCAGTTCTTTCCCATAGCAACTCCTTAAAAACTCACTGGTGCTTTATCTTATTTTAGCATTGTCCTTTAGTGATATAAGGTCAAGGCAACTGTAATGCACATGTTAGTAAGCAGGAAACAGTGAAACACAGAATCAGAGAAATAACATTTAGCAGCAAAAAATGACACTTCTAAAAACTCACTTTACAGCTGAAGGGCACGGTAGTGAAAACATAGGAAATAGCCATAATGAAAGGCTTTTGAGTACCAGAGGAAAGTCTTTCAGAAAGCATTGGGTTCTTAAGATATATTGTTATTTCCCGAGGGACCCTTAAAATCTCTCCTAAGTTATTCAGATGAAGGGCCCTGGCAGAGAATCTGGGAGGGGACAGTGTCCCAATGAGGACTCTGGGGAGGGGCCCACGCTCTGTGTCCTGTGCGCAGAGCGACTTCACGGCAGTCGTGAGTGCACTGATCCCTAATGGCATTGGAAATGTAGAGAACAGGGGCAAGTTCAATGAGGTATGTGTTGTTTCTGAAGTTGCTATTTTTTAAAACAACAACAAATTGGCACTAACTTAAATATTTGTCCACTAGGGAATGGATGAATAAAAGGCAGTGTAAGCAACAATTGAATACTCGTCCTCAATTTGCTGAAACAAGAATTAAAACCATGGGAGCGATCATCCAAACTGGAACTATTTCCACTTGTTGAAGCCAAAGCTTACAAAGCATGCTCTTTCTAGGACATAGAGAAAGTGTAACAATCAAGACACATACATAAAGAAAATATTTGGCCAAGAAAAATATATAACAAAAAAAAAGGGAGGCCTTTTCTCTGCCACCAAGTCTAAAAGTTAGGTTCCATCCCAGCACCCATTTCTTCTCATTTGTAATCATTATTAGTAAACGCATTTTATCAGTAAACTTGTATCAGTAGATTTTTTTTATGACTATTCATTTAATTGTCTTCATGGGTCTGCAGTAAAGTCTCTGAATCACCATTGCATTCATGGGACACTTCTAACAACTCATTTTGTAACCTCTGGGAGATTAGGGACAATTGTATCCCCAAGCATAACATGGCACCTGGCAAACAGCAGACACCCCCATAAATACTTTTGATAAATGAATCACTGACGATAGTTTCAAGTACCATTCACATTTTGATATCTTACAAATAGTTCCAGTACATCCTTCTGGTCCAGCTGACTAGCTGGCATACCCATGTGAGTGTTCACTAGCTAACTGAGAAGCTACATGCACAAGACCGCACTTACTCTCTCTGAAAAAAAAAAAATGTGTTTCTATGCTATGAAAAGTATGCAGAGAGCTACACAAGAGCGTCCTGGATAATATTACTTGTAAGAGTAAATATGAAGAACTAACCAGAAACGTCCTAAATGGAACCTTTAATACTTAACCTTTTATACTAATGCGTAAAGCAGATCTTTCTCTCAGGTACTTCAGTGGAAAGCTGGAGGGCTTCAATGGAAAGCTGGAAAGCTGTCACTAAATACAAAAGAAAGCTGCTAAAGGTGGCATTCTGTTGAAGACGATCATCACATATACATGTGGGTTTCAACGCAGAGGAAAAAAGCTAACAGGGTCATATTTGGGTAGTGGAATTTCTCCACTTACTTTTAAGATTTTCTACATTGTTTGAGATTTTAAACTGAATAATTCCTATGCATAAAACTTAACAGTTAAGAAACAAAACATAAATATAAAAATAAATAACTTTCTCTATTCTCAAGCTCTATTATAAACATCTCTCCAGTCACCAAATTGGAAATATGGTAGCTCTCCGAAACCCCCATCTTTGCCTCACTCTTTAAATTTTATCATGGGAATATGTCTTATCAAATTTCATTGCTTCATTTTGCTCACACCTGTTCTTTTCCATCTCCTCTGCCTGAATTTAAGCCTTCATCATCTCTCTCTATAGGAGGCCACCAGCTGGCTTCCTTTCCTTCATCTGTGACTCCCGCCAATCCTTGGTATTGCTTCCATGCTTTCAGAACTCATATTAAAAGAAAAAAAAAAGGCTGGGTGTGGTAGCTCACACCTGTAATCCCTGCATTTTGAGAGGCAGAGGCAGGCGGATCACAAGGTCAGGAGTTCGAGACCATCCTGGCCAACATGGAGAAACCCTATCTCTACTAAAAATACAAAAATTAGCTGGGCATGGTGGCTCATGCCTGTAATCCCAGCTACTTGGGAGGCTGAAGCCAGTGAATCGCTTGAACCAGGGAGGCGGAAGTTGCAGTGAGCCGAGATCAGGCCCTGCACTCCAGCCTGGCGACAGAGCAAGACTCCATCTCCCCCCCCCCAAAAAAAAGCAAAAGAAAAGCAAGCCACAGCACAGATGACCCTTCCATTCATTCTGAATGGCCTGTGCAGTGACGTTCAGGCAGCTGGGGCTGCCCATGGCACCCGCACAGCACATCTGCACCATTGCTCCCACTGTGCTCTACATTTTTCTAAAAATAAGTTTCCTGTAGTTGCCCAACGTTTCACAGTTTGTTCATGCTACTTCCCTTTTCCTGGACTGTATATCCCCTGTCCTCTGGTCAGGGTAAAATTACTTCTGTTTAAGAACTCCAGTCACACATCACCTCTTCCATATTACTTTTCTGCCCCTTTTCCCTCAAGCAAGTTTCTGGCTCCTTCCTTTGTGCTCTCAGTGGATCTTCACTGAAGCAACACAGAAGCTTCAGTGAAGATCTGTCACAAACTGTCATTTGTTGCAGGCTGTTGGGTGCCTAGGGCTTCAAATGCTTCGGCTCACGCAACGCTACCACTGTTTTGAGGCAGGTGGCCATCGACCTCTTATAAAAGTTAGAACGTTCCCCATTTTTGAAACAGAAGTCAGAAAGGTTGGAGAGCAGGAAGAGAGACGCTTGTCCAAGACCACATACTTGAGACAGGTTTTGAAAGAGATAGGTTTTGATTCTAAATCTTTCTCGTGCCCACCATGCTGTATAACCTTTGTTAACATGCCATTGTACATACTTGCTTCAATTTCTCTTTCTTCCTATAATTCTCTTATTTTCTCATGGACAGGGATTATTTCTGATTGATCTTTTGATCCCCAGACCTAGTACAGAGCTGGGTACGCAGCAGGTGCATGGGGATGTTTGTGGAGTAACTCAGCCAAGGGAGCTGGGGAGAGTGCAGTCATGAGGAATCACACAGTCTGACCTTGAGCAAATTATTAACATCACAAGCAGGCAAAAAGCAGGAATAAAGCACCAGGCACACAGTCTGGGGCACAGTAAGCTCTCAAAAATGCTACCAAGAATTACAGTGACACTGGGGAAAGACAAGCTCATGCCAGGGGCGTGTGCCAGCCAGTCAGGGATGAGTGCCGCTGAAGTCATCAACTAGCCCAGGAACTCAGCAACGAAAGCACACAGGGTTTGCTTTTCACCCACTGTCCATGTCCACGAGGCTCTGAGGAGTCTCCTTCCTCTACGCTGTCCTAACTCAAGAATGCAAGACCAAACACCACATGAACAGCAATGGCTACTGCAGCAGGGGATGGGAGTGTGGGAAGGTGTGCATTGCCTGTTAAATACTTCCACTAGTCAGTAACACACCTCACTTCCTTCCACCTGCTATTGATCAAAGCAACTCACATCATAAACTTGCAATCTTACCTCATACCCAGGAGAAAAACCAGAAATACCACATCACTAATGACTACAGTGGGAACAGAGAAACATGTCTTAAGAGTAGGTAAGTGTACCAGGTACAGCAAGTAGGAGAAAGGCTTAGGGTAGGCAAAAAAAAATTGTAAAAAAGATCAACAGATAAAACTGTAAGTCAGGTACGAGGAAAAGCATCCACAGCCTGGTGTGGCTGGACCATGGAGTGCGTGTAGTGCATGCAGGAGCTTAGGTGCAGGAACAGGCTGAGTAAGGGTGTTAAGGACATTTCTGCTCTATTGCTCATCATGAGTGGTGGGAGCCCAGAGGGTCAACATGATAATGTCTGTAATTTAATAGGATCACACTGGCAACAACTCAGGGCTCTTTACATTTCAATATAATATATACATTTATCCAGATATACTTATTGTTGTTACCTTGTCATAATTATTCTCACGTTTTATCCATTTTCTTGCTTCGCAACTTGGAAATCGTTTTGCTAAAAATGCTTTCAAGGCTGGACGCGGTGGCTCACACCTGTAATCCCAACTATTTGGGAGGCCAAGGCAAGCAGATCAGGAGGTCAGGAGATCAAGACCATCCTGGCCAACACGGTGAAATCCCATCTCTACTAAAAATACAAAAATTAGCTGAATGTAATCCCAGCTATTTGGGAGGCTAAGGCAGGAGAATCGCTTGAACCCTGGAGGCGGAGATTGCAGTGAGCTGAGATCGTGCCACTGCACTCCAGCCTGGAGACAGAGCAAGACTCCATCTCCAAATTAAAAAAAAAAAAAAAGTGCTTTCAAAATACTTATTTCACTTTAAAAAAGAACATACTGAACTTAAGGAAATCCACTGACTGCAGGACCTGATGGTGCTAATGATGTACCTGTACCCTCTGCACAAAGAGCATGTATTATACACCCAACGCCTTGAGTTGATTTAGATAGCAAAGTTTTAGCTGCAGTTACTGCCATGTACAGCATGATGAGGTTTTGGTCAACAAGAGACCAAAGATATATGAGATGGTCCCATAATATTATAACAAAGCTTAAAAATGGGTATTGACTGATGATGTGGGAGCCTTCCTAATGGTATAGCACAACATATTACCTTTTTTATGTTCATATATATTTGGCACACACAAATATTTACCACTGGGTTACAGCTGCCTGCAATATTCAGTACAGTCACATGCTGCACAGGACTGTGGCTCAGGAGCAGTAGGCCACACAGCCTAGGGGTGGGGCGGGCTGTACCATCTAGGTTCGTTAAATGCACTCAGTGATATTCACACGATGACAATGTCACCCAGTGATGCATTTCTCAGAAGGCATCCCCATTGTTAAGCAACACATAACTGTATTTAAATACCAAGACAACAAGTTTCAGAGACAGACGCTGGGCAGCTGCAGCATGAGAAGAGTTTCATGTTATCTGAAATGCATCTCCAAATGAGTTAGATAACATTTTGGAGATTCATTCAATTTATAAGGATAAAATACAGCACATTTTCAACACATAAACTTTAGCTAGCTCTCTCTCACCTATGTATCTGCTACAATCCAGAATCCAGATCTGATGTTCAAGTGGGCCCTAAAATCCCCACCAATGTCAGTGTCACCCTATCATCCAAGTCTTCGGTCCTCAGCTGAGTTTACAGAGCACAGAAAGGGAACGACCCACGTGGCTCTGTACTCCATGATGAGATGATGCTCCAATCTCTCTCCCAGGACCCATATTATTATTCTATGAACAGTTATTTTAATGTGAGTATTGCTTCTGCTCCCATAAATAATAACTCGCAAAATTTTTTAATACAATGACCAGTTTGTAGGCAATGGGCCCGCTGTGGTGACCAACCTCGTGGACACCTCTCCTCTCCCCTTTAAATGCTTTATGAAGAAGTGGCTCTCAAAACTTTTCTGTATAAGTTCCACCTTTATTTATGAGAAAACAGAAAACAGTAGAAAGATCACTGCACAAGGAATCAGAAAATCTTTTTCTGATTTAAGTCCCTATCCTTAAATTTCCACATGACCTTTAGCAAGCGGCCTGAGTTCTCTGCAAATTATCTGACCTCAGCTCTCCTCCCTATGAAATAAGGAGCACTACTAGTCCAGCTTAAGAGCCTCCCAATCGGGTCAGTGTGGGCCTGCGTCAGTGTTAAAATAAATCCTAATGCTATTCCTAGCCCTTGCTTCTGCTTGTCTCTCTCTTAAAATAGTGTTCCTTTCCACTCAATACAATTCCAATATGTTTGTTTTTCAAAAGAAAGACAAGAAACAAAAAGCCCAATTCATACTGACAAACAAAAACAAAAAGGTAATTTACTGACCCGTGAAGCAGTCACCTGGACCTGTGGCAAACTGCATATGAAAAGGAAATACGTTATTGTTGTACGAGGCCACTGAGAATTTCACAGCACGTGTTACTGCATTAGAACCTCACCTGTCCTGACTGATATACTGGCTTCTTTCCATGACTGAAAACACATCCTCCCCTGCTTACCAACCACAGTGAAACATGAGAACTGCTTCTCCTGGTGTCCTCCTCCCAGTCCTGAGGAAGGGCTCTGATGAGCCTTGCCGTGGTAGAATCCCAGACCTGGATGAGCAGACACAACCATGTACCAGGCCCACACCACGTGCCTTCCAAAGAGGCAGGAGAGCTGAGGCTATCCCCAGAACCAGCAGGGAAAGCTGAATGGAGTGTGAATAAGCAGTAATTACTACCGTTCAGAGAATTCTCTCGCAACTTAACCTCTGAGTAGTCAATCACCTGCTAGCCTATCAGCATCACTGGAGTAGCCATCACACATTTTCATTTCCTTAAAGTGCACAGGGAAAATCCTCCATATACACAAAGACAAATTTCTGCAAGAAAGTCTGCCACAATGTTTGGCTTAAACAAGTTATGTTTACTGTATGCAACCATAAGTATAACAAAGATAATGCACTGTTTAGGTTTGATCTCCTCCATTCAGAATCAACTCTCTTTTCCAGCCAGTGAAGCAATTTACCAAATTTGAAAATCATAATGTCTTCAGTAATAACTTCAAACAACTTCACTGGCTGCCAGTATTGGACACTACCTTTTTTGATTCCCTTACACACTTCACACATCCTCATCTCCCTCGTGCTGAAACACAAAAGACAACTCAAATTTCACTTAGGGTTTTTTAAAAATCACTGTATAGTGAGCAATAATTATTAACAACAAATATCTACAGAAGCCCATCCATGCTAAATTGCCTATCATAAATGTTATCTAGACCAAATGAGATTTATATTGCTCAGGGAATAAGAGAAAGTAAGTTTCTGATGGAAAACGTTTGTTATTCTCCTATTATTCCCAACGACGGCAACCCTAAGGGAGTATCTTTGCTTTCATTACCTTCCCCAACCCAACAAAATGTAAGCAAACATCAGGTACGTTCTGCTCCTCAATCCCACACACTTTTTTTTTCTGTTTTGAGCAGAGTGTCGCTCCATCGCCAGGTGCCAGGCTGGAGTGCAGTGGCGTGATCTCGGCTCACTGCAACCTCTGCCTCCTGGGTTCAAGCGATTCTCCTGCCTCAGCCTTTGGAGGAGCAGGGATTACAGGCGCCCTCCACCACGCCCAGCTAATTTTTGTATTTTTAGTAGAAACAGGGTTTTACCATGTTGGCCAGGCTGGCCTCAAACTCCTGACCTCAGCTGATCCACTTGCCTCGGCCTCCCAAAGTGTTAGGATTACTGGCCTGAGCCACCGCACCCGGCCATAGTTTTGTGTCATATTGAGATGAATGCAAATTGAAGTATACTTCAAGAAGCAATACGACAATAACGCACCACATATCTTTTCCAGCAAGACGGTCTCACCTCACCACATATCTTTCTTAACAATAAACATATCTAGGTATCAACACAACAAAAACCAAAATCTTACTGTTTTAACTAAAAGGGCATAAATTCAAAAACGTGATTCATAAATAACGTAAGAAGTATTAGTGAGTCCTTTATTACATTTGCAGTCAGAAACAATGTTTATAGATGAAAATACATTCAAATTTGACATATCAAGTATTTAAAACCCTGAACAGAAAATGATAATTTCTATTTAGACGATAGTTTCTTTTTTATATTTACCAATTTTCCTTCACATAGGCATATTTTAAATTAGTAAACAAATCCCTTACTAATTGATTCTATCCTTGTATTACAGAATCTTTTTCCAGTTTAAGTCCCTGCCCTTAAATTTCCCTGTTACCTTTAGAAAGTGGCCTGAGTTCTCTGCAAATTACCTGACCTCAGCTTTCCTCTCTATGAAATAAGGAGCATTAATAGTCTAGCTTAAGAGCTAGACTAGCGATAAAACAAAACGTTATGTTAATTTTCTGATAGAAATTGCCTTTAAAATAGTATTTCTATAGTTTTTTGCATGTATTCAGGTTTTTTAAATCACATTCCATAATCCAGTATTCAATGGATCAAATACTTTATAATCAAGAAATTGCCTATTTTGGGGATACAGAGGAAGCCACAGAATTTCAGAAGCTGTAAAACATTATTATTCAACCAGGCGTGGTGGCTCGCCCTGTAATCCCAGCACTTTAGGAGGCTGAGGTGGGCACATTGCTCGAGCTCAGTTCGAGACCAGCCTGGGCCGCATGGCAAAACTCCATCTCTACAAAAATACAAAAATTAGCCAGGTGGAGTGGTATGCACCTGTAGTCCCAGCTATGGGAGGCTAAGGTGGGGGGATCGCTAGAGCCCGGGAGGTCGAGGCTGCAGTGAGCCAAGACTGCACCACTGCACTCCAGCCTGGGTGACAGAGCGAGACCCTGCCTCAAAAAATAATAAATAAAATAAAATACTATTTTTCAACACAAAGTGTGAAATTATCTAAGTGATTGTCAATATGTAGCCCTGAATTCCTCTTCTGAACAGCAATATAAAAGTTAAAAACAGAGTAATACTTTAACAACTATACTCCAGCCCTTATTCCTCTCTCCAGCTTGAGACCCCAACAATAACCACTAATACCAACTTGCTGTCTCTTATCTGTCCAACAAGTACCTCAAAATCAATCGGCCCAAAACTGGACTCAACGTCTCCCTCCTCGAACCAGCCCTTCCTCCGCCGTTCCCCTTCTCGCTGACCGCCGCGCATCGTCCGCCCACCTGCCCACGCCCCGAACGGGAAGCCATCCTCGGACGCTGGCCTGCTCCCGCCTGTGCAGCGGCCAACCACCAAGCAGCAAGTTGTGCCCATTACGTGGCTCACACACTCGCCAACGTTGCTACTTCCTGTCACCTTTCGTCAGTTACTAGCTCCTAAGCACTTTGCCGTTTATTCCGCCACTCTACGGACTATTCGCTGCCTTCCTCCGTTTTGTTTTTCAAAACCAAAACCACTGTTCATAACAGCCAGTGATCCTCGTAAAATGCGAATTTAGTATTATTCCCCATACTCTTATCCTTAAAAAACTTTAGTCAATCCTCATTTTCGGATAGAGTCAAAATAGTTAATATGGTTCATAAATCCTCCAAGAATCTGACCCCCAAGCCACCTCTTTGGCTTCACCTCCAACCGCTCACCTTCCTAGGATAACTCCAAGCACGCAGGTATTCACGTCCAGCTCCAGGAGCACCACGCGAGCTTCTCACGTCTGTCCTCACACGTCACTTCCTTGCTTCTCACGCCTGTCCTCATACGTCACTTCCTTGCTTCTCACGCCTGTCCTCACACGTCACTTCCTTCCTTTTCGAGAGCGTCTACGCTTCTGCCACGTCACCTCCAGCCCAGCCTGGTTAACCCTTACCTGCCGTTTAAGTCTCACTTTAATATGACTGATTCCAGAAAAGATTTTCCCCAACACAGCAAGCATGGATTCCATGTTCTCCTTGTATCCTCTCAGGATACAAGGACTATTTTTATTTTGTTCACGGTTGTATTTCCAGCATCTAGCAGAATTCTTGGCACATAGTAGTCACTCAGAAAAAAATCTGAATGGCTGATTAAATGGCACAAAATGGAGAAAATATTTTAAAATCCTCAGACAGGCTCACTGACTCTCCTGATCAAATAGAAGTAAAGCATGCTGAGTGTAGGAGTCATTCACTGCAAATATATATATATATATAAAATCAGAAATCCAAGCGAAATGTTAAACCCATTGGGCAGAATTTATAGAAATACATGTAAAACGAGCCGGGCATGAAAGCTCATGCCTGTAATCCCAGCATTTTGGGAGGCCAAGGCAGGTGGATCACAAGGTCAGGAGTTGGAGACCAGCCTGGACAACATGGCAAAACCCATATCTACTAAAAATACAAAAATTAGCCACGTGTGGTGGCAGATGCCTGTAATCCCAGTTACTCGGGAGGCTGAGGCAGGAGAATCACTTGAATCCGGGAGGCGGAGGTTGCAGTGAGCCGAGATGGTACCACTATACTCTAGCCTAGCTGACAAAGCAAGACTCCATCTCAGAAAAAAAAAAGAAAAGACATACATATAAATTAAGTAATTTAATTCCATTCATTATTTTGAGATAAATCACATTGATAAGTTTACAGAGTCATAACAATTCTGTGCATCCTATCATTTTAAATCTGTCAGTTTTATAGAAACACATTTTATACAGATGCTCTCAACAAACTGACGAATATTTCTAATACCAAAGTGATGAAAATAAGTCTACATTTTTCTATGTGCAACAAACAGAAGCAAAAGGCAAAGATGATCAGTTGATAATGAAAGCAATGAAGCAATGGGATATTTTTACTTTGTTGAATTTTTTTAAAGAAGAAACTTTTTAAATGATAAATCATTAGATCTGTGAGTCTGAGGTCCTTTTTAAAATGACATGTCAAAATATTTAAAGAAAATTTTATGTTAAAGTCCTTTTTATAAAGTAACCACTTATTCATAATAATGAGTGATTTGGTCAGTTTAGATTAATTTTTCTCTGTTACTACTGAGTTTATTTTAGTGAAATTCGCATGTCTTTTCCCACCACTGCTGCTTTTCTCAGCCGTCACACAGCATCCACTGAGAACCCGCACCATGTCAGCCCTGCCTGTGGTCACTTTCATTTTCTGGTTCTTATGATCTAACCTCATGTTCTCATTGGGTTTGCAGCATTGCAGGGGAATGCATGAATCCACACCCTGAAGACCAGAATGGAGGGAAATAAAGCCAAATCTATTTTTATTGATTCACATTCGATATGTTAAAGCCCTGATTTTTTACCCACAAACTTGAATTTTCTTCCTTCAGTTGTATGCCCAATTTACAGTTTGCAAGTACTGACTTCCTAGTAAGTTATTTCAACCTAATTCCTCTGTTTTCCTTCTTAATTTCACAGAAGGCATTTTCTACGTCAGCTGTGTTGCTGTCTCTCTCTTGGCCCTATCCACATGCCACATGGTGCGAGACCACGGAATTAAATGTAAGCAGTAGCTGCCAGTGTATCTCCTTTCGTACCAGAATCCCACCAGGAGCTCACCGATAAAATGACTCCAAAAATAAGAGCTCCCTTTGTGAGAAAGGGGGGAGACAGTTCCCTAACCATATTTAGCCAGGAAACAGTATGAGTCCCCAGGGACAGTCTTCAGCAGCCTTTGCATCATTTCATGAAGTAGCTGCTCCTTGGCAGGCAGTAGTAAAACACTTTTTAAAAATATTCCATGTTTTCCTTCAAGTGGCTGTCACTCCTTTAGAAAAACGTTTTCTTAAGGCCTACAGCCTAAAGAAACGGTGCTCTTCTGTGACTTTTTCTAAAGCTTGTGTTAGATTAAATAACGTACAGGCAATGCATATGGAGAAGCCAATATCATCTTAATGCCCTTGGCTTGGATGCCAAATTAATATCCTACGAGCAAATTATTATACAGCCACTGAGTTTCAAAGACTATCTTCCTTCTAGCACAAATGAATTATTGCATTCATAGATGACTTATTATAATCAGTTTTTCCTGAGCCCAACAACTTAAAATGCACTACAGTTTCCTACTCACATAGATGAAAATCAGAACTGATCTCTAATCAACAGAGAGGCATCCATGACACTGTGCACCACCAGTTTTCACAAAACATTTAAAACTCGAGGACAGAGAATTTCTTGGTGTATTTTACTGAAAATGAATATATACTGTTTAATTACACTGGCAGACTTCTCTTGAATGCATGCAAAATGAGTCAATGCCATTTCTTTATTAGATGTCCAAAATCAAAACTATGGGGGAAAACTTCAAGAAAATATATCTTAATACTAGAGACACTCTCAATAATGAAAGGAAAGACTGATGTCTCCTCAAATGCACAGTGCTCTCTCCCATGCAGTTACCTTTAACATCCTTAAATGGAAATGCCAGGAGGCGCTCTGGGACAACAGCAAGCACAAGCAAGCCCAAGAGCCCATTCATTCTCAGCAAGCGAAGAATTACTTCCTGCCACCTGACTCATGAGGCAAGTGACCCTTACAAAGGCCACGTACCCAAGTCAGCAATACCTAAAAATCAGGAAGAGGAACAGCTTTAGGAATTACAACATCTACTTCAGTGCCACATCCTTAAGTTCAACGTGAACTTTTTCTTTTTTTAAATTTTTCAGATGGAGTCTCACTCTGTCACCCAGGCTGGAGTAGAGTGGCGCGATCTCAGCTCACTGCAGCCTCACCTCCCAGGTTCAAGCGATTCTCCTGCCCCAGCCCCTCCAGTAGCTGGACAATATGAACGATTTAAAATAAGCCTTTACATCTATCTGATCAGTCATCAATATTAAACTATCAGTCAGCATTAAAGCGGGTGAGGTGGGAGTCATGAGGACCTTGTCAGGGAGGTGCTTGTTGGAAAGACTGCTACTAGGGTGAACACGGGTCCCAGTCTGCCCACTCGGGACTAAGGAGTTTCTCAAGACATGGGACTTATGGTGCCAAGAGTTGGGAAGTCCCAGTGGGTCAGTCCCAGCACGCAGATGTGACTAAAGCACTGGAGCGAGCAAAGATAAAGGTTATCACACACAAAATCAATCATAAGAGCAGAATAAACCCAACTGACCTTCAGCTTTGAGGACACATATTTATTCTAACAGCTCTCAGTGGTAAAGTCAAGTGTCAACAGTGAAATGATTGCACAAAAATTAAGGCTTCTTTTCCTCCAAGCAGATTATATGAATTAATTAAATGGTAGAGAAGTCTGACACAGAGGCTCACTCCTGTCATCCCAGCTACTCGAAAGGCTGAGGCAGGAGGATGACTCAAGGCCAGGAGTTCAAAACCAGCCTGGGCAACATAGCAAGACTCCATCTCTAAAAGTTAGAAAAATTGTCCAATAAAATAAGCAGAGGAGAATCTAGTGACACTGCTTCTCTGACAGCAAAAATAATTCATTAAACTATATGTATATGTATTTAATATATACATGCATTTTTATGTGTGTTGTTTAAATGTATATTTGCTACCTTGGTAAAAATTAGTACATAAGAAATACCAGTCCAACATAATTGTGTAGTAATGGGATTTTTTTTGTCTTTTTACTCTATCAATGTAACAAAAACTGAACTTGCAGGCTATACAGGTGGTAAAGAAATGGGGAAAATTCACTCTCTGATAGCCATTCCTAGGTCTAAAGACTAACAACAGCCTGACGCTGTATCACACCCCAAACCAGCACACTCAACAAGCACGGAAGAGGCATTCAGGAGTTTCCAGAGGTGGCCATGTGTCCACCATTTCCATCAGTCTTCCTCTTCTCCAGGCCACAGTTCACACAGACATGGCCCGCCCACCTTCCAGAGAAACCAAAACATTAAGGAAACAATGGTCATCAGCCAGGAGCAGGGCTTACACAGGGCCTCAAAGAAGGGGCCCTGCATGAAAAATGTTTCAGGCCTCCAACAAGGGGGTAGTTGGTACTGACATGGAACAAAGTCAGCTCTGACTCTCCTGCTCACTCTGGTCCCCTCCCTGTGTCCAGAGAGGGGCAATGTGTACAGCATCCCCTCCTCTGGTGAGAAACCATGTTCACAAGAGAGTCGCAGCCAAAACTGTGAAGTCACCAATGAAACATGAGTGATGAAATGTATTGAGAGGGCATGAAACGAATGCTCCATAGGTGCTAAAAGGGCCCTAGGGGGATGGGCCTGGCCGCAGGCTGGTCTCCCGTTCGTATGAGAAAAGCGTGTAGTATGGTGTAGGGATCAGGGTGTAATCTCAGGAATCCGACAACCCTGGGCCCTCACTCACACAGAGCATGGTGGACAAGCTGCTTCCACCCACTGCCATCCATACTCACTGCACAATCTGGCAGCATAAGCATTAGAATGGATGAGATGATAGATTTAACAGTGCCCAGTCAATTTTAACTTCTAATAACTGACTCTTAGAGAGCCTGTACTAAACTTAAAGGTCTCAACCTACAGCAATGAAGACATTTCTCTCTTTCCCTGTTCATCTGCCTTCACTCCCCTCCATTAATTGTATTATTTTCCTGTCCTCTAGCTAATAAAAAAAACCTGCCATGCCACTCCACGTCTGGGCCACAACACATTTTGTAATACCCAGAACCAGTCTATATGTTCACAGGGGGATAATATCAAATAAAGCACTTTTTGTTTTTGTGTCTGTCTCCCACCCCAGCCCCGCCCAGGCAGTATCTGCCCTGCATATGAGAAGGTGATGATGGAGATAGAAATGGAAGAAGAGATGCTTCTTGTAAGTACCTGATGAATTATCTTGAGACATGTCGAAGCTGAGCAATTTCCCACCAGCCTTGCACTTACACAGGCTACAAAGCAGCCCAGAGGGTCTGCAGTCAGGTCACTGTGGAACGAAATGGGGAAGCATTGTGCAGAGCCCCTGAAGGCCAAGGGAAGAGAGAAAAGGTGTCAGTAAGAGACGGGATGGGGTGCACCGTGGGGTGGCCAGAGGAGGATGAGGAAGGATGAGGAAGGCAGGCCAATACTTCACACGGTGGCAGGGATCATGGAAAAGCCCAGAACTCTTCTGGACTCCACTATGGGTTCTAGAACAGATTTAAAGGGCAGAGAAATTGTATCTATCTCTCTAGACAAAAAAGGGCAGAGAAAAGGAGAGCTGCTCACACTTTTAGTCTTTATTCCAATGTGAATTCTGTATGTATTGTCCCGAGTATTTGAGAAAAGAAAATTTACATGACCCTGATCAAATTTCATCTGTTACTGATGAAAATTACACTGTAAAAGGATACATTAAGTTTAGTATATTTTAAAAACGCATTCCAAACATTTATAGAACTAAAAAATGGAATTATGTTCAGTAAAGCCTCACACAGCAATAAGCTTTCGAAAAAAAAAAGCTAAGCTTCTTAAACTATTTAAAGCATTGCCTATAATACTTATGATATAAAATTTAGAAAGTCAAATCTATTCTTTCTGGAATTGAAAAGCCCTTTTCCCCTTCAAAACAGGATCTCTGACAGGCTGCATCTGATCGAAATTGTCAGTAAAGAAACAGGATTGGCCAGATGTGGTGGCTCACGCCTGTAATCTCAGCACTTTGGGAGGCCAAGGTAGGCAATCACAAGGTCAGGAGTTTGAGACCAGCATGGTCAATATGGTGAACCCCCGTCTGTACTGAAAATACAAAAATTAACTAGACATGGTGGCAGACAGCTATAGTCCCAGCTACTTGGGAGGCTGAGGCAGGAGAATCACTCGAAACCGAGAGGCAGAGGTTGCAGTGAGCCGAGATCGCACTACTGCACTCTAGCCTGGGCGACAGAGCGAGACTCCATCTCAAAAAAAAAAAAAAGAAAAGAAACTCAGGAATGACATAAAGGACCAAATCCTTGATACAGAAGCTTCTCTCTCACTTGCTATCACAACCACTGCTTTCTCACTGTGATGGTTAACTCCATGAGCCAGTGAGGCTGGACCATGAGGCCTAGATGTTTGGTCAAACGCCAGTCTCAATGGTGCTGTAAAGGTATTATTAAAATGTGATTAATATTTAAATCAGTGGACTTTGAGCAAAGCAGATTACCTTCCATAATGTGTCATCCAATCAGCTGCAGGCCTTTGGAGCAAACACTGAGATTTTCCCAAGAAGAAGAAATTCTCCTCAAGACTGGAACACAGAAACACTGGCTGAGGTTCCAGCCTGCTGCTCTCCAGAAATTCACACTCACAGCTGCACACTGCTCTTCACCTGCTTCCAGACTTGGCCAGCCTCCTCAATCACCTGAGCCTCAAAAGGTTGCTTGATTGCCTCAAAGTCAATCAAGCAACCTCTCTCTCTGTGTGTCTGTCTCGGGGTGTGTGTGTGTGTGTGTGTGTGTGTGTGTGCACGTACATGTGTCACTTAATGGAAACGTGAGAAATGTGTTGCTAGTTGGTTCCATTGTTGTGTGAACGTCACAGAGTGGAGTTACACAAATCTATATGGTCCTGCCTACTACACACCTAGGCTCTATGGTATAGCCTACTGCTTCCAGGCTACAAACCTATATACTGAATATTGTAGACAGCTATAACAAAATGGTAGGATTGGTGTATCTAAACATAGCTACACATAGGACAGGTACAGTAAAAACATGCTATTATAACCTTACGTGACCACCATCGTGTATGTGGGTCTGTTGCCAAAACACCCTTATATAGTGGGTGACTGTGTATGTAGACATACACACACACAGTGGCGCCATCAGAAAACATGTCCTATATAAAAGTTCATGCTGGAAAGAAAAACCCTGTAAAGAAAGAAACTTCTTTTACAATCAACTTAGACGCCAAGAGACACTATCTTGTGCTCTGCCTTTCATGGAGTTTGGAAATCTCATGTTGAACTGCAATCCTCAACAGTGGAAGTAGCGCTCTGTGGGAGGTGTTTGGACCAAGGGAGTAGATCCCTCATGACTTGGGCTGTTTTCAGGAAAGTGAGTTCTCGTGCGATATGGTTATTTGCGAGTGTGTGGCACCTCCCCCCACCCTTACTCCTGCTCCTGTGGGTGATGCACCTGCTCCTGCTTCGCCTTCTGCCATGATTGTAAGTTTCCTGAGGCCTCCCCAGAACTTGAGCAGGTGCCAGCATCATGTGTCCTATACAGCCTGTAGAACCATGAGCCAATTAAACTTCTTTATAAATCACACAGTCTCAGGTGTTTCTTTATTTTTTGAGACAGAGTCACCCAGGCTGGAGTGCAGTGGCATGATCTCAGCTCACTGCAACCTCCGCCTCCTGGGTTCAAGTGATTCTCAGGTCTCAGCCACCCAAGTAGCTGGGATTACAGGCATGCGCCACCACATCCAGCTAATTTTTGTATTTTTAGCAGACACAGGGTTTCACCATGTTGCCCAGGCTGGTCTCAAATCCCTGGCCTCAAGTGATCAACCTGCCTTGGCTTCCCAAAGTGCTGGTATTCTAGGTGTGAATCACCACATCCAGCCTTGGGTGCTTCTTTATAGCAATGCAAGAACGGCCTCATACAGCCTTTTAACCTATGACATAGGAATTGATGACGGATGGAGAGAAAGAGAGAGAAAATAACCTGAGAACCTGAACACTCTCAAAATGCCATCAAGGGAAGCACATTTAAAGAATAAACTTAAAAAATAGCACAAAACTTTTTCTGTATTTTAAACTTACTTAAGGAAAGCAGGGCTTGTAGCTTGGACTCTGCAGACTTCAATGCTCACACTGGCTGGGGTCACCAGTGGCCTCTCAGTTGTGGAATCCAATGGTGGGCTTTCCCTCCCCTCCTTCCTCATAAGTGGACATTCACCCCCTGACCATGACCCCAGTCGTGAATACGTCACTGGGCTTTTCTCTCTAATTTACATTCTTTTAACAACTGTGAAATCTCTGTCTGTTCCAACTCTGAAAGTTCTCCTTTCTGGCCTGGCCTCCTCCTGAGCAGCCTGCACACTCCTCTGGTTGCCTCCCACACATCTCTATGAGGATTTTCTGCTCTCTCCCCAAACCGAAACTTGACAATAGGAAAAGTGAATGTATTACTCTCTCCACAAGGCCAAGGCCTTCTCATCAAGTTCTATTTCTGTCACTCATTCAATCTGGTTCAAAGTCTGGTTTCTCCTTAACATCCCCTTCTTCCTTGCCACCATATCAGATCAGTCTTTGAGTCATATCCATCCACCTCTAACTAGAGTTCCCTTAAGAACTGTTCCTCTGGAGAGAGATCCAAGATGGCCAATCACTAGCAGCTCAGGATTGCAGCTCCCAATGAAAGCGCAGAGAGCGAGTGGATGCCACACTTACAGAAGAATTTTTGCTGCCCGTGGACCAGGAGATTCCCAGTGGAAGAGCCCCATGGGTCGCCAGCACGACTCTTTCAGCTGGCGTGGCTGTTTTGCTGGTGCCTCGGCCCAGCAGCTCTTGGTGCGGAGTAAACAGAACTGGGTCTCCTTTCAGATGATGTTTGGAGCTCTGGGAAGGCAGATCCGTCCATTCAGCTGATTGAAAAAGGGACTGAAGAGGGAAGCCAGACCGGAGACCCCCGGGCAGAAAAGCACCACAAATTTCAATGCTGCTGTTTTAGCCAGTGTTGCGGGTTGCCGCAGTGAAAATTATATAGATTCTGAAGCTGGGAATTAACAAGCTGGACATCCACTCAGAAACCTAATTTGAAAGTCAGTCATTACAAAGACGACAGGGGGATAAAACCACAAAGACGCCAAGAAGCCACCGTAAAACAACTGAGAACACTCAAAATCAGAATGTCTCTCCTTCTACAGAGGACGCTAGTTCCTCATCAGTAACAGAACAAGGCCTGATGGAAAACAAGTCCAAAGAATTAACAGAATCAGGCTTTAGAAGGTGGATAATAAGAAACTTCTGTGAGCTAAAAGAATATGTTCTAACCCAATGTAAAGAAACTAACAACTTTGAAAAAAGGTTTGATGAAACGCTAATGAGAATGGACAATTTAGAGAGGAATATAAATGAATTAATGGAGCTGAAAAACACAATACGAGAAATCCGTGAAGTATGCACAAGTTTTAACAGTCGAATTGATCAAGCAGAAGAAAGGATAATAGAGGTTGAAGACCAACTTAATGAAATGAAATGAGAAGATAAGATCAGAGAAAAAAGGGTAAAAAGGAATGAGCAAAATCTCCAAGAAATATGGGACTATGTGAAAAGACCTAATTTACGCTTAATAGGTATATCTGAAAGTGACAAAGAGAATGAATCCAAGCTGGAAAATATTTTTCAGGATATTATCCAGGAAAATTTTCCTAAACTAGCAAGGCACGGCAATACTCAACTCCAGGCAATACACAGAACCCCACAAAGATATTCCTCAAGAAGACCAACCCCAAGACACATAATAGTCAGATTTACTTGGATTGAAATAAAGGAGAAAATACTAAGGGCAGCCAGAGAGAAAGGCCAGGTTACCGATAAAGGGAAGCCTATCAGACTCACAGCAGATCTCTCAGTAGAAACTCTACAAGCCGGAAGAGAGTGAGGGTTAATATTTAACATCCTTAAAGAAAAAAACTTTAAACCCAGAATTACATATCCAGCCAAACTAAGTTTTACATGCGAAGAAAAAATAAAATTTTTTGCGAACAAGCAAGAATTCAGAGATTTCATCACCACCAGGCCTGTTTTACAACAACTTCTGAAAGAAGTACTATACACAGAAGGAAACAACCAGCATCAGTTATCCTAAAAACTTACCAAAAAGTAAAGAATATTACAACAATGAAGAATTTACATCAACTAATGGGCAAACAGCTAGTTCGCGTTAAATAACAGTATTAAACTCACATATATCAATATTAAGCCTAAACTTAAATGGATTAAATGCCCCAATCAAAACATACAGTTAAAAAACCTGAATAAAAAGTTAAAACTCATTGGTATGCTGTATCCAGACCTTTCTTATAGGCAAGGACACAAAAAGACTTAACATTAAGGGTTGGAAGAAGATCTACCAACCTAATGGAGAGCAAAAAAGAAACAAACAAACAAACAAACAAAAACACAATTTGAACTCAGACCTGGAACAAACAAATTTAATAAATATTTACAGAACTTACCACCCCATATCCACAAAACACATATTTTTTTCAATATTATATCATACCTATTCTAAAAGTGATCACATAATAGGAAATAAATCACTTTTTAGTAATTGCATAAGCATTTCACAGATTTAAATGAGATCCTGAGCAACAGAGCAAGATTCTCGTTCTCTCTCCACCTTTCTCTTTCTCTTTTTTCTCTTTTATTCTTCTTCTTTCTTTCTCTTAAAAAAAAAATCCCCCTCGCTCTTTCTCTTTCTCTCTTAAAAAAAAAAAAAAAACTGTTCCTCCTCTGGCCCAGGCCTCATGGTCTCAGCTGGCTCTCCCGGGTTGGCCTTGGCACACTCTCTGGCATCTGGCCTCTATCCCGCCCCACCCAAACCCCACATATCAATCTTCCTAAAACACTTCTTGCTTCAGGTCATTTCCTGATTCAAAACACTTTCCTCTTGGTACATTCTTTATTTTCTAGGTTGATGTGAACATTCAATTGTCAATCACACAAGCAATGTTAAGCACTGAAGACTTTAATCCCAAGAGACAAAACTTTTAATGTAACTGATCAGCTCTGATGGTCTCTTGCAGCATTCCTCTGTTTCTTTCCCTTTCTCCTAAGCCCTCCTAAAACTTAACATTTGAACATAAACTAATTCCAGTTCAAAATTCCATCCCCTAAGTCACTGAGACTGATTCTCACTATAGGAGCTTTAAGACTTAATCATGTATAAATGAATCACTGAATGCAGCAGACTCTTCATTCACTCATTGGAAAAACTTCGCTGACAGAGAATCTGTTCCAGACACTGCTGCAGGCACTGGAAGTACAACAGTGAAGAAAACAAACCAGGTCTTGCCTTCAACATGCTTATAGACAGGGAGTCAAGAAAGTAACACAATAAATATTACATGATCAAAAGTCCTTTGAAGGAAAATAAAGGTCAGTAAAATAAAGGCACAGAGCAGGTGACACAGGCAGGGGATGCCAATTCACGAGTTAGTCTGGGGAACTCGTTGGTAGGGAGACACCTCAGCAGAGTCCAGAACACAGGAGGGCCCGTACCTCAGTTACCTGGAGGAAGAGTTTGCTACGCAGAGTGTTCAGTTAGCACAAGGCACAAAGGGGAAGTCTGTTTGGTGAGCTCAAAGTGCACAGAGAATAATGCACTTGACCCATGAGAGAGAGAGAGAGTGCCTGAGAGACGGCCGAGAGGTGGAGGAAGCCAGTCTTCTTCAGGGCAATGGTGAGAACCCTGGATTTGACCCAGTCTGCGACGAGACCACAGGACCACAGAAGTGAGAGAGCTGACTAGCCCTGCACAAAGCTCACTCCTGCTGCTGTGTGGAAGGAGACCCGCAAGGAGCAAGGCCAAGGCCAGGAGGCCAAGGAGAGGCTGTCTCACTGGTCCACACATGGGCTGTGGGTAGAGTAGCTCAGGTGGCAAAAAGTGGGTGAAGCTGGAGTCCACAAGATTTGCTGCCTGGTGGGGTGTGAAACTCAGAGTTGAATCAAGAATGAGCTCAAAGACTTGGACCTGAGCAAATGGAAGAACAGCAATGGCATTTTCAGAGAGAAGAGAAGAAACACATTGAGGGTAGAAGCTTAAGGTTTGGTTTTGAACAAGTCTAAGATAGCTGACTAATACGGTTTGGCTGTGTCCCCACCCAAATCTTATCTTGAATTGTAGCTACCACAATTCCCACCTGTCATGGGAGGGAACTGGTGAGAGGTAGCTGAATCATGAGGGTGGGTCTTTCCTGTGCTGTTCTCATGACAGTGAATAAGTCTCATGAGATCTTATGGTTTTGTAAGGGGAAGTTTCCCTGCACAAATTCTCTCTCACTGCCATGTAAGAAGTGCCTTTTGCCTTCCATAATGATCATGAGGCCTCTCCAGCCACAAGGAACTGTGAGTCCATTAAACTTCTTTTTCTTTATAAACTACCCAGTCTCAGGTATGGCTTTATCAGCAGCATGAAAATGGACTAACACACTAACTTTCCATGAAAACACTGAATACACAGCTTCATGAGATTCCTTGAGTTCAGGGGGAAAGTAAAGTTTGTAGATACATTTGTGAGTTGTCAGTTTACAGATAAAGCTGTGGGGCTAAGTGAGTAGAGAGAGAGAGAGGTCAGAGGCCTGAGGCTTGCAGCGTCCCAAACTTTAGAAATTGAGAGGATGAGGGGGAGAAGCAAAGGACAAAAACCAACTCAAGAAGGGTCCCAGGGATGAAAGACAGTTACCCAGGAAGGAGAGTGCAGCCAGCTTCGTCACATGCCGCTAAGAGTTAATTCCTAGTTCTCTCCCTCCCATAAGAAAACCTCTTAGATCAGGGAATCACACTCAGGAAACCACACACAAGTCAAAAATGAATGTTTTCATGAAAGTGTTCATTCCAGATGTTTTATTTTTTGGATTAGATGTTAACATTCCATTCGTTGAGTACGTCCATTCTCTTATGCTTCAACATGAACACCCTCATGGTAGAAAATATGCAGATTACTAATGTTAAGTCTAAAAGAAAACTTTTAAATAAATCTTGCCAAATAGAATTATATAGAAAATTTTCTGAGTTAATAAGTAACAGGAAATAACTAAATAGCAGACTTTCAATAACCTAACAAAGAGAGAAGATATTTGGAATATACAATTTTTTTGAAAGGGATAATTATTTCTTCTTGACAGAAATCTCTTCTCCAATCTTTCACAGCTTACCTAAAATACCATGGTTGAAACTATCAATGTGTTAGGAAAGAAGACTTTCTTACCATTAAGGATTAAGAGAGAAGATAAAAGGCACTTTGCAATTTCCTCCCCTGATGCGGCTCACTTTCATTCTTAGCCACAGGGGTGAGAAGGGGAAGGCGGAGTGGGGGGTGTTGAAGGAGCGGGGGATGGGGTGGACAGAGATGGCTGACAAACACCACAAAGGGTTGTTCCAGAGAGTACTATCTGAGCATCAGCAGCCCTTCTGGGTCCTTCTAGACCTGCAGTTTTATGACACAGGCTTAGTTTAGATGTTTGGAACTTCAGAAGAGAAGCAACACTTCAGATGTTGATCCAGACTGCCCTTGGAAAAGCGGCAGTTTAGAGGCAGGAGAAAATGATGTGCAGCTGACCTCTTTCATGTCTCTACAAGTGTCCTTTCTGACAGGCAGCGCTGGAAGTCCAGGTCACTTCTCGTTGGTTCAAAATCTACCCAATTGCCTTAAGTGCACCTAGAAGTTTTATTTATGGTTTTAATATTCAAGTTATACGGATGCTTTATTGTTTTTATGTGTAATTTTTAAATGAACACAAAACATTAACCATTTGTTGAAGGTCTCACAATGTGACATAATCTGTATGTAACATACAGGCATGAGCCACCACACGTGGCCCTGTTATTTCCATCAGAAAAACAATGCCTGATGTTTTTTAAATGCATATTCTATTAATGACATATTTTGTTCCAACTTTGTTTATATTAATACATAATTTTCCCTCAAGCATACTGTTCAACAATCATCATGCCATATGACTAATTCTTAGAAAGCAAGTGGAAACTAAAGATAATGCTAGATGGACCTAAATGTCCAAAAGCTGCCTCGGGCTATCACAAAACCCACAGAAGATGCAATTCCATGCTATCGTATGGAGCAGGACACAGAGACCAAGCTCTGTGGACACCGGGCTGCACCGAAGCCACCATGACTTGGGGGAAGAGGGATGAACAGCCTGGGAAAGGAGACTGGCATCTCCAGCCACTGACAGAGCCGAGTAATCAAACACCACCCAAAAGACCCAGTTTACAAATGGCAGGGATTTTCACTTTCATTTTCTAGCCAAAGACCTGTCTGTACTTTAAGGTGTTAAATGGCATATCACTATATATCTTTATTTCCAGCACACCCCCTATTTCTAGAACTCTGCAACAGGCAACTATACCTATCAGAACAAGACTCTGAACCCAGAAGTCATCTGAATGAAATCTGAGAAGCCTCATTACCTGTCAGCAAGTCCGACTCATAAAGCTAGAGCCATTTTCTAGCAAAGTCTTGCATTTGAAAGCAATTTATTCTTACTTTACACATAACTGTGACGGCTTGCTTACCTGCAATATAAACCAATGCCAAGGTACATCAGTATGACAAACAAAAATGCCTGTGAATTAGAATAACCTTAAACAATCAGAATTTAAGAGACATCATAAACTTCAGCCATCGGAAATTAAGAGAATAATGCACAGTACCACCCTAGGATGGGCTTGCCTGGATTTCAAAATTCACTGTGCACTCAGGCCAATCTATTTTATTTCTCTGACATGTATTTTCCTAAATATTCAATGGAGATAATAATTATTACCATCTCACAGGGATATACTGAGGCTTAAAAATAATCCAGGCAAAAAGCTTAGCACAGTGCCTAAAACAGAGTAAGCATACGCTAATGTGTTATTTCTTTTTTTTTCTGTTATTTTTTTTTT